>SJYO01046538.1:36365621-36532796 GCA_006410555.1 Capra ibex | reverse complement strand
TATTATATTTATTTTTATATATAATATATATATAATATATAATATATAACAATATAATATTGTTAGGTACAATAATGATAAAATATATATATATTATATATAAAAATAAATATAATATAAATATAATATAATGATATATATATATATATATATATTATAAATGAATCTTTGAACAAGGTCTTGACTCTTTTAAAACCACGAAACTTGATTAACACAACTACCGTCTCGTAAATAAAATATCTGTTTATGTTTACAACCTCAATCGTCCGACCAACTCTTTACTACAAAATACTCTCGTGGAACTAATGACGTATTCGATAAACTTTGGATTAATACCCGTAAATTTAGACAACTGGAAGGAAATTTAAATAAATAAATTCTGGATTTTAACTTGGGTTTTTACTTCCGAACCCAAAGACAGAGGGACTCTTTTTAGACCATTCTTACATATGTAAAATATACGAAGGGAAATTTGAAATTCCTTCCGACACCTTTGACTAAATATAAAATCATGTTCGTCCACAATTTTTATCGTCGTAGTTACACACATATTAGTCATAAAAATTCTCGATAAGATTATAGACAAGTAGTCTATAAACCTTGTCGTCAAACTATTAGTTTTACGATTAGACATGTATGGTAAACATTACATCAACACGGACATTATTTATTAAGAACTCCCGATTATACATAAGGAATACAACGACAATAAACCTATCTTTCTTTTCTCGGAGATTTAAGAGAATATTTTAGTTTCTTGGGTAGAAGAAGAACAAACATAAGGAGAGAGTATTTAGGATGGTTTGTCTACACATGTGAACAACAGTCGACATAAACAGTGACATGTCCGACAGAGAACGGTCGAACAGTCGTACAACAATCCGTACTAAGTAACACACGACAGCCAGGACATCAAAGATATGTTTCTTCGTTTAGACTGAAGGTCCGGACTTATTTCTTCAGTAGTCCCACCATTAGTCACTACATGTCTTGAATAGATCAGGTTACCTCGAACTGCGGAAGATCTATTGGGAAACCACTCAGTCACGAGGTTCAAACTTGTTACAGCTGACTTTTCCTTTTTTTCTTTTTTCCGTAACTGCATAAAGAGTCTGATTTTTTATTTCATTTTATTTACGTAACTATAAACCCCATAAGAAATTATCTTACCAATAAGAAGAATTTACAAGAAATAATCATCTTAATTCAGAGGACCCCGATAGTCTTACGACTTGATAACGGGTTAATGGTGTAGTATTTTGACGAGTGTCTTCTACTACGTATCCTGACCTTATTTAACTCTAAAGTTTGAAACACAGTGAAGTATTTAGATCGAGTTCGACTTGAGTAGTTGTATTAGATCAAGTGGATTACTCCTACTAAATATGATCTCGTTTTAGTGTAACCGAGGTCTTCACCACTGTTTCCTACCCCATCTTTCTGTGACCAGCCCACCTCCCACCGTCTTCGTATTTCGTGTGGCTTTAGAGTAATTACGTCTTTACTAGAGTAATACCTGAAAATCCGTATCCGACGAACCAATCTTTTAAAGTCAATAAGTGAACTTCGAAAACTCAACGAAAAAGAATAAGAGGTTTTATAGATTTCGGAACACTATTATTTTATAAAAATGTTGGATTCTCTTACACTATATTTTAGTAAGGAGAAAACACTAAAATCGATTTTCACTTTATAGTCACTAGCCAGTATCCTTAGACCGTAATCATGAGAACGGACCTTTTAAAAGACGATTAAATTTCTTTATTAATAAGATTTTTATTTATTTTGATTAAGTACTTCTTGTTAATAGGAAACATTCTTATGGGAAAGATACATGTAATATATACACATACGGTGAAAATAAGTATTTAAAAAGAATGTAATTAAGGGTTTATTATTAAAAAAAAAATGACAAACACGGTTTGTAATTAATAATTTCTATGTCATTTTTCGTTCTATCTGTACTAAAGAAGGGAGTCATTTGAATGTATCCTACTTCCCTTTGTAAATGTATAAATAATAAATTACATTAAATAAGTAAAATAGCCTCTTCCGTTACCGTGGGATGAGGTCATGAGAACGGACCTTTTAAGGTACCTGTCTCCTCGGACCATCCGACGTCAGGTACCCCAGTGATTCTCAGCCTGTGCTGACTCGCTGAAGTGAAAGTGAAAAGTCAAAGTCGTAACCTCTTTCTTTGCCGTTGGGTGAGGTCACAAGAACGGACCTCTTAGGGTCCCGGCCCCCTCGGACCACCCGACGGCAGATATCCCAGCGTGTCTCAGCCTGTGCTGACTTCGCTGAATCGTCGTCGTCGTCGTAAGTAAAATATATAAAACGAGACATATAATATACCTTGTACTTACGTATAGTGTAATAAAGATCAAATTTATACAAATAAAATGACTTCTGGGTACCACCAATAGATGGGTTATTGTGAACTCTGTATGGCATAAGTACATTACACTTACATGTTGTCTTCTGTCACTTAACATACTTTACTCAAACATACTATTATAGTCACGGTAGTCTAGAGTTCAACGGAAGAAAGGTAGTACTATAGTCTCAGAATTTTCGGATACAATGTAGGTATAAAACTTACGTCCCCTTCGTTGAGATGCTTATTCATATCTAAAATAAAAATAAAATACCTCCGGATAATATTACTGTCTTTCAGTAAAAACTTATACCGTTTCTGATATACCGTTCTAATAATTTATAAAAAAGTCAGTCGATCCGTTTGACGTCAGGAAGTCATAGAACACTCGACAAAAGAGAGTAGTGATACATGACAGTGGTATTACTCAACTCACTCCCAGATTTTGATGTAGATCAGATTGTCTTCGAACTCAGAGTAGCTATTTTGTCACTTACTACAACTCCGAATTGTTTATGGAAGTGACTACTCCTCAGGAATAGAAAGTATCCTCGGGTAAAGGTGGGGACCTTTCTCGATTTTTAAAGAAATAACATAAGTCTACTTTAGAGAGAAGAACATCGAAGGTGGGTAAAAGGGGTCTAGACAGGTAACTCCGGAGAAACTTATCCATATTTGTTAAAAGAAGACTACTTACGCTAAATCTTTCGGTGTACAAGAGAAAGTGTCGTGAATATTGATCGTTGATTGATTAATGTATACTTCAGTAACTGATTTTCCGAGAGAGGATTTTAGAAAAAAAAGGTCGTGAAAATGTTACTTTCGAGAATTATTTATAAACAACTTACTTCCCCACACTTACTACTGTAAGTATTAGATAGAACAGAACACATAATCGATCCCATTTGGTCTTCGTCATTGATATTACTTTTTCACAACGGATCTGAATAATTCCCTTTTTATCATTCTCACTCCCTTCAACTTGTTCCCCTACCCTTCGGTTAATTCTTACTCTAGAGTCCGTTCCAGAAGATTTTCCCCGTCTAAGTCGTACTGGGACGTCCCGTACAGGTGTTACATTTAAAGTGATTCTCAACACGTAGGACTTCGTTTTTCTCGACTGGAACGTACACAGTCATTAATCAATTCCCAGTTCTGTGGATCTCCTGTCACCTTTCTTTTCACTTTCACTTCAACGAGTCAACACAGGCTGAGAAACGCTGGGGTATCATACATCGGGTGGCCCGAGGAGGTAGGTACCCTAAAAGATCCGTTCTTATGAACTTACGTAACGGTAAAGGAAGAGGTCCCCTATAAGGGTTGGGTTCCTAGTTTGGGTCCAGAAGGCGTAATGTCCGTCTGAGAAATGACAGACTCGATGCCATGTCACCTCAGGGTCCGTTGACGTCGGAAGATTCGAAGTCTTCATTTCTCGTTCGTCCAAAGTATCGAAGTCCCTGTGGACGACTTCTTTTCGATGTCCATAACTCATAATTTTCGTTTTTGTGTGTCTTCCACTCTCCCCCCTCATTTACGTCCTTTCTATTTTAACTAGGGGCCCTTTAGATCCACCTTACAATTATAATAGTGTTGACGAGAACTCATAGTAAGTATTCAAACTGTAAGATCACGGGAATTGGTAAAGTATAGTACACAAGTTAAGTGAAGATTGTGTCGGAGAAGAGGCTCGAAGTAAAACGATGTCAAATTAGAACTAGTTTTTTTATTTTGTCTTCAATCACACTTAAGAAGTACTAGACTAGTTTAAGATCCGTTTTAGGAAAATAGGACCTATACTTTTTGAAGAAGTAAGTTTAAGTTGATATCCATTTTGCAGTTTGAAATCAAAGAAAGGACTTTCCTTTCACTCTGGGTATATTTTAAGACTCTACTTTTTTAAGTTCTACTCCGGAGATTTGTTTTGACTTGTCTTTGATTCAAACTCTTTGTCACACTCTTTGAAACATTGTTTTTAGGACCCGAAGACCCCTTATCCTGAGTCTTCTTTCTTTTTGTCCCTTTTTTTCTTAACCAGACTCTTCGGTAAAGTTGAGGGTACTAATGTTCAAGGATATTTTATTCAAAATTAGATGACTAAAGTTTTGTCAGACACCGTTTAAACTTTCATTTAGGTCTTTGACTTTGTTTTGTTTTGTTGATGGTGACTTTTGAACTGTCAAGATTAAAAGACGAAATCCCTCTTTTTTTGTTTTTTCTCAAATTTTACGGACCGTCAAGGTTTATTTCACGATAACAAAGATTATACCATGAAGTCTATTATGTCTGACCCGAAGTCAAGATGGATTTAGAAAGAGTTAAGGAAGAGATAGTGAGAAGTCTGACACTTCGGTCTAAGACGTTCCCTGATTTCTTGTGGTTCACTATTCCCCTTGCAACGTCCCTGAACTTCACTGCTATCTACATTCCTAAATTCCGAAGAATAAGGGTTGTAGTCTAGACGGAAAGAACTACATAAAGACCTAAAATCAAATCCCCAGACTGACTCTGAACTTTTTTTCTGCCTTTCTACACTTTTTATTACTTTCATCGAGAGATTTGAAAAATAAGAGGGGATTCCCCCCTTTAATAAAGTTCTAATAAGTTATAACTCTCGTCTTCTACGTCTCCTTACTAATAAAACAAAACGAAAAAGGAAAAGACACTGTGACACTCAGGTTACCTCTGTATAAGACTTGATTCTTTTGTCTCCGGATGACTTCTATTTACCTTTTAAATGGGGTCTATACGTATGAATCACTTCGTTACGTAACGAGGTTCTAAGGTAAAAGTACCGATGTAAGTCAACAAATTAAAAACGTCTTTTTTTATTTGTTTAAAAGGTGATCCTTGATAATTAATCGAGAACAGTAATTTTTATTATAGTTTTACAAAAGGACACTTAACATAGAACATTTTATACACACATATGTGTGTGTATTTAAAAATAGAGAAAAATTCGTTGAAATATAATTAAGAATAAACTGTATCAACACTCTTAAAACGTATATAATTAAGTAATTCACAAATATATTTTATAAGTGTCTCACCAATTCGTTGACTGGGTACCAGTGTGAAATCATTCACAACTTCGAGTCTGAACCTGAACTTTGAAGACCGAGATCTCAGTACTATAAGAGAGAGAGGTATAAGATAATATAATTAATAGTACGATATGATGAAACATATAATATAAAATTTTACAGGGGGGTTTTATGTGATGTAATAATCAGTATAGTTTGGTCGTTACTTAAACCTCTCATTAATGAGGAAATGAACGGAGAAGAAAACGGGTTTTACTGTTTATAAAAGTCAAGACAATAGGTCTGAGTTTTTATTCAACGTTTGCTCTTTGTACACTTGTATAACGTCTTTGGTTAAAAATTTCTAAGTTTTTTTCTGGGACCTCAACTAAATGGAATTTCAAGAGTAGAATGATCCTCGACTCTCCATTTACATTACACACTTCCGTTAGTGTTTCATGTTTAAAGGTTTTATCTTTGAGTACCTCGATATTACATGTAGTACCACAGATATCGATTATCACGATGATTCAACGAAGTGATTCACTGACACTGGGATACCTGACATCGACCGGTCCGAGGAGCCAGGTACCCTAAGAGGTCCTCTTCTATTACCTTACTCAACGGTACGGGTGGAGGTCCCCTAGAAGGACAATTCTTATGACATGACGTATAAATTTTCAAGGATTCTCTCATCATCTAGAATTTTCAAGAGTAGTGCTCTTTTTCAACATTGGTGTATACTACTACCATAATTCATCTAATAACGTCACTAGTAAATTGTTTTATATGTTTATAACATAATAATGTAACATGTGGACGTCTATTGAATTACGATATACAGTCGATATGGAATGTACGTGCATTTGTAAAAGTAAAATATCCAGTCTTTCTATCTCCAGGTCTTTTTACTTTACCATCAAATAATAAATATCCTGTCTGATATTCTTGACACAGAGAACCGAGGGTTTACCGACGACACAAAATGAAGAGTTTTTGTACAGTCTGGTGTTTCGTTTTGTGTTTATTCTTATTTGTTAACTTTAATATTAGACTAGAGATTTTCAGACGAAAAATTTAATGGTAGAAATAATTAATAGTGACAGATGAAACTTGACACATAAGAAGTAGTAAGGGTTGAGTCTTTGACTCAGTCATTAGATCAGAGAATGTATAAATATCGGTATAAACTACGTGAAGTATTTATTCAAATCCATACACCATACCTCGTAGATGCAGGTCCATCATATCACACCGGAGACTTTGGATTTTCCAGGTTGACTCTTTTTTACCTTTTCGACCTTCTTTAACAATTTTTCTTATTACCGTGGTTTCTCGACAAGTTCATTACTCCTGGTCTCTGAAAAGGTCTCGTCTTCTAATGATGATCCTCAGTACCCTACCCCTTTGGTGTTTTACAACCACCTGAGTACCCCGACCTCACTGTCTCAACCACTGAAGTCTCCCGAGTTTATTTATCGTCACAAAACGGAACTACGTAAACGGTCTAAAACTTCGACGTCTCATCTTCTATCTCACGACCTTTCCGTTTCAGTGGTATTACTTTTTTTAGGGTGTCTTGCCCTCCTTTATGAACGTTAAGCATATCAAGTGTTCCATGAAGATGGTTTGATGTATAATTTGAAGACGGTTAGTTCTTTATTTTCTGTCTGTTACGTTTTCAAATTTTTTTAGTGTTCCTTTTCTTGTGGGTTTCTGTGCATTTTATTTTGGTGTTAAAATAGGTCACGATGATATAAAGTGGTCTTACTGATTTTACCTTCCTTTATAACTCTCAATCGCTCTTATACTTCAGTGACCCTATGAATAGATAACGGTATACCTCAAATTTAACCATGCTGCACCACCTTTCTAACCGTAATAGAAGATTTAGAAAAATTTAGTGACACAGATAAAACATTTTTAAGTAACTGGACACGGGAAAGTAAAATACGGTAAAAGTCAGACATAATATCAAGTCGCTTTCGTAACGTTTTATACTTCACACATTTACATCTATTCGGACGGAAGAGGATATAATGGTCATTAAATTTTAGTAACGATGTAAGTGATCACTTAATGAACTTTTGTATAAAGAACCCTAGGAACTGGTATAAATCTCATGTTTTAATCATATTAAACAATCTAATTTCGATAAATTGGATTTAATCAGTACTACCAAATATTTTACAGTGTATATAACTAAAACTAACTTTTGTTTCTGACCGGACATTAAGGATTAACTACTTTCCGTTAAAATGGATTCTAACGTTTATAGGGAAATTTATAGTGGAACCGGTTCGTATCATCTAGAAACCAGAGAGACCGAAACTATGGGTATCAATGATAGTAATAGTTATAAGGGACTTCCAGTCACTGTGTATGACTGTATTAAAACAACTCCGTCTCTAAATTTGGAAGAACCGGACCACATGGTCAGTGAGTTTGTGGATAACTATACAAACAATAGAGGAAGTCCAATAGGTCGAAACTATCGTGTTCCATCAAAACACACATAAGTTTGTAATAGGTATTATACATTTAATAAATGTTTGAAAGACTAATGTTATAGTGTCAAACATTACTACATGGATCATTTAATCAACTAATTACGGATGAAGGGGTAATTGAAGGTACTTCTGTCCGTATTACAGAAAATAAAAATTAACCGTCGTTAAAATGGTAATTGTTGATCGTCTTACAAACCAAGTAGCTAATTACTTACCCATTTAATATTCCATTTATCGTTAAGAGTTGAAACCCCGATGAGTTTCTAAAGTCGTAAGTAAATAACTTTTTGAATCCATAAAGTTATTATCTATAGGGGGTTTTAGATGAACAACCAAACCATCGTACTGTCACTATTTCTGTCTAACAGTGACTGTAGAATAAAAGGGGACTGATCTTTAGGTCTAGTAAAGATTTCTCAATTTTTACCCTAGACCCAATTTAGTTTAGGTGGTTTAATAAGTTATACATACTACATAAACTGAATGAAAAACACGGTCATTAAGTTTTTTTCTTAAAGTCATACATTATATATTGACATTCGGAAATTATTCGAGTATGAATCAATTATGTCTTAATCATATATTACAGAGATAGAATATATGTATAGGTACACTGGAAACGATTACTAAGGACTAAGTGGACTTCCGTTAACCCACTCTCCAAGTTCTATTGAACAGAGTAACTAACTGTATAGTTCTTGACGGAAAAATGACACTCAGAACGACTTGAAGAGTAAAAGTTTCATTAAGAGGAGTCCCGTACCATGGACCGGTAGTAGGGGTCCTTTGAAAAATTTTTATATTCACTTTGAGTCCTCAGGGTGAAGATCCTTGAGACCCCTATTCTAAGATAAAATTATTCTGGAGAACCACTTTTTTCATGATTATATTTCGTTGAACCAAGATACTTAAGGACTAGTCTATTACTTATGACAACAACAACAAGTCAACGAGTCATCACAGGTTGAGAAACGTTGGGGGACCTGACGTCGTACGGTTCGAAAGGAAATCGTGGTAGAGGGTCTCAAACGAGTTTACGTACAAACAATTCAGTCACTACGGTAGGTTAGTAGAGTAGGAAACCGTAGGGGAAGATGAGGACAGAGTCGTAGTTCCAGAAAAGGTTACTCAACCGAGAAGCGTAGTCCACCGATTTCATAACCTCAAAGTCGAAGTCGTAGTCAGGAAGGTCACTTATAAGTCCTGACTAAAGGAAATCCTGCCTGCCCAACCTAGTGGAACGACAGATTCTCTGAGAGTTCTCATAAGAGGTTACGACATAAAACTTTCGTAGTTAAGAAACCACGAATCGAAATAAAATACCAGGTTGAGAGTGTAGACATGTACTGATGACCCTTTCTGTATCGAAACTGGTATCCCTGGAAACATCCTTTTCATTACAGAGACGAAAAAATTTTTATATAACAAATCAAAAGAATATTGAAAAGAAGGTTTCTCGTTCCAACATCTCTAAAGAAAAAATTTAAAATCGTCATCGGTAAAGTATATGTATCACACATAAGAAATCCTCAAAAATAACGGGGTGTTTTCCGAACCGACTACACCTTATCTTTATTTTATAGTAACATTTTAAGAGAATTAAACAAGTTCTATACCGGACAGGCATAAATTCAGAACTCCTAACTAAAGGATTACTTATATATTTTATTGGGAAATCTCCGATTAATAGTATAGAGGTTGATACTTAGTGGAAGTAATTTTTAAGGATACTGTTCCGGTGTGGGATATGGTAAGTCTTAAAGTCTCTGAACCTAGTCTGACCCTTCCCTCTCCACTTTCCCACCATACACTTTCGAGAGATCCAAAGTTATGTGCTGGTTTAACTTTGGTTTTTTGGTCTCGTCACTAAGAGTTTCATAACATGAATCTGGTCGTCGTAGTTATAGTGTATCTCGTACAATCTTTACGTCTAATATCGTAGGATGATTTTAAATTCAAGAGTGTGTGATTTCTGGATGATTTAGTTATCGAGATCATTATTAGGTAGAGTAACTATAGTTATTGGAGTCTATACGTCTACTGTGGTGGGAACACCGTCTTTCGTTTCTTCTTGATTTCTCGGAGAACTACTTTCACTTTCTCCTCTCACTTTTTGAAAACCGAATTTTGAGTTGTAAGTCTTTTGATTCTAGTACCGTAGACCAGGGTAGTGAAGTACCGTTTATCTACCCTTTTGTTACCTTTGTCACTCTGAAATAAAAACCCCCGAGGTTTTAGTGTCGTCCGCCACTGACGTCGGTACTTTAATTTTCTAAGAATGAGGAACCTTCCTTTCGTTACTAGTTGGATCTGGTGTATAATTTTTCGTCCCTGTAATGAAACGGTTGTTTTCAGGTAGATCAGTATCGATACCAAAAAGGTCATCACTGTATACCTACACTCTCAACCTGGTTTTTCTTTCGACTTACGACTTCTTAACTACGAAAACTTGACATCTCAACCTCTTCTGAGAACTCTCAGGGAACCTGACGTTCCTCTAGGTTGGTCAGGTAGGATTTCCTTTAGTCAGGACTTATAAGTAAGTTTTCTTACTACGACTTCGACTTTGAGGTTATGAAACCGGTGGACGACGCTTCTTGACTTAGTAAACTTTTCTGGGAATACGACCCTTTCTAACCTCCGTCCTCCTCTTCCGCTACTGTCTCCTACTCTACCAACGTACCGTAGTGGTTGAGTTACCTGTACTCAAACTCATCTGATGTCCTCAACCACTACCTGTCCCTTCGGACCACACGACGTCAGGTACCCCAACGTTTCTCAGCCTATGCTGACTGACTTGGTTTGATGAAGGAGACATCACAAAATTATTCGGGAGATTCATAAAACTACGTGAGAGTTCAAATTATTAATGATTTAATATCATAGTGTGTGGAATAACCTCTTTGTTTACCATTAGGTGAGATCATAAGAACGGACCTCTTAAGGTACCTACCCCCTCGGACTGCCCGATGTGTCAGGTACCCAAGCGTTTCTCAGTCTCTACTGACTCGTTGAAAGTGAAGTGCAGTATGGCAGACGAGTCATACCTTATTTGATACTTTACCACTTCCATATTGATTTCTGGAACTTGAAACATTTGAGGATTCATAAAAGTCCCATTTATTTATATAGACATACTTTAGACATGTTAACAGTGGTAGTCATTAACTATCAGTAATTTCGTGAGTGACGAGTACTTTACGAGCAACTGAACTTTCGGAGGAATCTCTACTTTAGAACTCCTTCCAAGAAAGTGACTAGACTTCAGAGAGATGATATCTTTTGGACTAACGACTTTCTTTTGTACGACGATAAACATCAGTAGACATATCAAGTAATTGGAAACCTTTAAGTAGAGTTAACGTCGTAGACTACAATCACTCAAGAATGTTGTCCTAATCGGTGGTACGAAGAGTCCCCCTTGAGTCCTGTACATACTTTCACAGGTACATTACCTAGAGATCACACAAAGTTGTAGACGAGTGACCCTCAAGTCTCCCGAATGTGACTTCCCAGACACTCCAATTTACAAAGTTGGGAGAGCGTTAACCTTTCGATCATCTTAAGCCTATATTTTAGCAGTATTAAACTTTTTACTCACCTCTATTAAAAGGATGAACCTTTTGAGTTTATAGTAATGGTATTTATTAAAATTTTGATTTTAAGGATATACTGTTTATGAAAGGTTAGATTTTCAAGTATTAGACCATAAAATAGATGAAATAATTGTGTAATTGTATTCTTTGTTTATGGATAGTTCGTGTATATGTATATATATGAATGTATATACGAATAATATACGTGTATATATACAAACACGGATATACCCACATACATATATATCTATACTATATGTATGATATACATATACAATATATACATGTGTATATATATATAGAGGATGTGACATCGTATAGTTATGTTAAATTCACTTTTTAGAATCCAATGTCTCTAATTAAGGTAGGTTGTCGAAATTTCCCTTGACGAACTGATTCCTATGTAAACGAAACCCAAAACTTTGCACTATTACACCTCTCTCTCGTTTTTCTATGCTCTCTATGTACCTCTCTTATGTTATATATCATGTAATGTCTTATCAAATTTGTTTTTTTGGAAAGTCGTTACATAACTACGGTTATAGTAACTTCGTAAATTACTAGTCCGGTTTTGGGAACATGAAATAAGAGATACGTCTCTTGAAAAAAAAAGTTATTCCTTAATTATATTAGTCTTCATGAGACGTTCTTATGACAACACTTTCCTAGAACATTAATCTAATTACAATAATTATATTATTCTTTCTCCTCTCTTTACCTAAGTATCTCTAGTCAGTTTCCTCAACTTTTCAAATTTCCTGAACCGAACTCATTATAAAAACTCACCACTATTACTCAATCTAAAAATTGTTCTACCTTACCGAACTTTACCCTTTGGACCCACAACAATCCCCGTTCTCACTACTCATTCGAAGTCAATAAACCTTTCCATTTACCCTGTTATTTTCTTCGTCTCGTTCCCACTCCAGTCGAACGTTCCCGTATGGCAGTCGTTGTACGTACATTACTTAAATTTCATGACTACCCTGTTCAACTTTCACTTTACGACTTTAAGTCCCACCTAAGCTAAAAACAATAGACAAAGCTAAAACAAAACAACAACAACAAGTCCACGGGTCAGTACAGGATGAGAAAAACTGGGGTACCTAACATAATGTCCGGACATAACATCTGTCCGGAGGGACAGAGAATAGTAGAAGGGTTCAAACGCGTTCAGGTACAGGTGGCGTAACCACTGAAACAAATACACTACCATTAACGACTCAGGAACCCAAACGGTGTGACGCTTTCCGTCCAAACTTTCGAGTCAAAAATTCTGACTTGCTTATACTCCGTCGTTTACTCTACCTATTTGGACTAGTTTTTTCATCCCTTCTTTTTTTCCCCTTAGTCCTAGTTACCCTGTTTCATTCTCTGTCTAAGATTATAGTTCTACTATCATATGTTCTTTTTCAAGACTTCAATACTAGTCTTTCTCAATGTCATGTTCTTCTATAATCTAAAGTCTTTAGTAGCTGTCTGACGTGATTACAAAACGGACCTAGACACTTCAGTTTTCTATCAACTGTCTTTTAACTGGCTAAATATCCAATTTTTTTTTCCTCATATTTTATATTAAAATTCTTCAAACAACCCTCTTCTAAAGAACTTTTACTTTTTCTTATTTACTTTATTAAGATGCTTACTCTAAAACACTCGAAAATTTTAAACAACAAAAAGAAGTAAAATAGTTATTACTAACATTTTTAATAAAATTACGACACAGTAAGTCCTCTATAAATATACATGTAAATATTATTATATGTAAAGTGTTTCTAGTCTTTGGTGTTGTCTTACTTCATCGACTATATTTTACATAACACCCAATCTTTTTTATTTTTTATAAAATTTCCTACAATAAGCCCAGTTAACTGTTTTAACATTATTTTACCATTTAATCCATTTATAGTACAGTTAAAATTGACAATAACTTTGACTATTCATATAACACATTACATTCTCATTAAAGAATAAGAATTCTTTATGGAGTCTTTATCAATCCCTATTTATTCCCACCGAGTCACCATTTCTTAAGCGGACGGTACGTTCTCTGAACCCAAGTTGGGGACCCAGTCCTTATGGTCAACCTCTTTCTTTATCGTTGCACGAGGTCATAGAAACGGACCTTTTACGGTACCTGTCTCCGTCGGACCGTCCCATGTCAGGTACCCCAGGGTTTTCTCAACTTGTGTTGAATCACTGATTTGTTACTGTTGTTTTACCGGTACTACATATCTTAAAATAAGGTTGTACAGAGACTTTTTTTTTGTAAAATATAAAATATATAAAATATATAAATAAGGTACCTAAATAAAGTAAACTCTCTCTTTGTCTCCCTCTAACTCTCGTTTATTTAATTCTCTACGAACGAGGAACCTTCTTTCGATACTGTTTGGATCTGTTGATAATCTTTCGTCTCTGTAGTGAAACGGTTGTTTTGCAGACAGATCAGTTTCGATACCCAAAAAGGTCATCAGTACATGTCTATAACTCTCAACCTGGTATTTCTTCTGACTCGTGACTTCTTAACTACGAAAGTTTGACACCACGATCCCTTCTGAAAACTCTCAGGGAACCTGTCGTTCCTCTTACTTAGTCAGTTAGGATTTCCTTTAGTTGGGACTTATAGGTAACCTTCCTGACTACGACTTCGACCTCGAGGTTATAAAACCGGTGGACTCAGCTTCTCGACTGAATAACCTTTTCTGGAACTACGACCTTTTCTAACTTCCGTCCTCCTCTTCCCCTACTGTCTCCTACTCCACTAACCTACCGTAGTAACTAAATTACCTGTACTTAAACTCGTTTATCCTCTACCACTTCCTGTCCCTTCGGACCACACGACGTTAAGTACCCCAACGTTTCTCGACCTGTACCGATTCACTGACTTGTTGTTTCATCTCGTTTACCTCATTTTATAAATATTATCCAGTAATCATTTCCAGAAGAAACATGAAAAAAACAAGAACGTGAAAACGACGTTTAACTTTAATAAAAGTTTACTTTATTATTTTGTATGTTTTCTTGGGTTTAACACACCAACTTTAAGTTCTGAGTTTCGACTTCACTATATCTTCACTAGAGAACACAGGAATTTTGTAAAGAAAGTCCGTCATGACGATTTACCAAGTAAGAAGGAGTTTTTCAGTAAACAAGGACTTTTTAGAGAACTTATTGTATATGAAAATTCATTTGTTACAGTAATATTAAAAATGTTACTTCTGTCAAAAATTGTACAAGACCTTAAATGTTTAACTGTAGGTAATATCATTCCCTGTATGTACTCTCGTTGAACCGTTAATTATTCTCAATATCATAAAATTACTTCAGTAAAAAAAGATTAATTAAAACAATACAGAGAAATAGTCAAGAGAATTTTGAACAATAACAAATAACGTGTATTTAACTTAACTGTTCAATTGTATTATATCCTATACTACGGTAGATAATGGCGACGACGTTTTTAACGTTAAGTACTCAAGAGATTCCATTAACGTACGTTATATACGTCGATGGGATCTCTTTCCGTTGATATGACACTGAGATCTAAGTTCCTCAAGTTAACGAGGTAATCCACACTACTTTAAAGGTCGTCCTTCACGTTCACTATGGACCTTGAAGAACAATTCAGTCTAAGAAAAATGAGGTCATCTATACGACACCTTAGACTGATATACGTAAATAAAAGTACAAGATTTTATTAAATGTAATTATGTAGGTCACATAAAAGGTTTTCGTTCTATTTCTTCTATAGTTAAATGATACTCATATATACCTGTATAGGGTACAATTAAAACTTTTGTTCTTTTTATTGTTCCTTTCCGGAGTAGTCCATTTTACAAAAAGAAAAAATAAACAAGTAGAGTGAAAGAATAATTATTACCAATCTTGTATACAAAAGTTAACAAAGAGTGTCCAAAAGGGAATGTGTAATCGACACTCGATGGGTCAAATGAATTTTTACCTACTCACTCCATTTCACACTCTTGTAAATCACATATTAGAATATTTTGTTTAATTGACGTTAAATACTATATTTTTAGTAATTGTGATGTATTAAATACACAAAGATGTACTTACTTATGAAAACTGAGTATCTGAGTCTTACGTTTCACCAATCTTACATCTCACATGAGAACATGTAAAGATTGTTGAGTGACTAAGTCTTCCGTTTTATACAAGAATAACATATTGACTTACTAGAACGTCCAAATGGATTGTTAGTTTTATAAAGACTAACATTGAAGGGGTTAACCAAAATTAAAATGTGAATTCTAAATGAATTTCAATAAGATAAGTTAGTAGGTGTACAGTTTCAGAATGTATAAAGTAATGTTGAAAAGTCAAGTCAAGTCAAGTCAACGAGTCAACACAGACTGAGAAACGCTGGGGTACTTAGCCTCGTGCGGTCCGGAGGGACAGGTAGTGGTTCTGGGCCTCAAGAGAGTCTGAGTGCAGGTAGCTTAGTCACTACGGTAGGTCCGTAGAGTAGGAGACAGTAGGGGAAGAGGAGGACGGGGGTCAGGGAGGGTCGTAGTCTGAGAAAAGGTTACTCAGTTGAGAAGCGTACTCCACCGGTTTCATGACCTCGAAGTCGAAATCGTAGTAAGTAAGGTTTCTTTAGGGTCCCGAGTAGAGGAAGTGTTACCTGACCAACCTAGAGGAACGTCAGGTTCCCTGAGAGTTCTCAGAAGAGGTTGTGGTATCAAGATTTCGTAGTTAAGAAACCGTGAGTCGAAAGAAGTGTCAGGTTGAGAGTGTAGGTATGTACTGGTGTCCTTTTTGGTATCGGAACTGATCTGTCTGGAAACAACCGTTTCATTACAGAGACTAACAGTCATACGATAGATCCAACCTGTATTGAAAAGAAGGTTCCTCATTCGTAGAGAATTAAAGTACCGACGTCAGTGGTAGACGTCACTAAAACTTCGTTTTTTTTATTTCAGACTGTAACAAAGGGGACAAAGGGGTAGATAAAGGGTACTTCACTACCCTGACCTACGGTACTAGAAATAAAAGACTTACAACTCGAAATTCGGTCGAAAAAGTGAGAGGTGAAAGCGAAAGTAGTTCTCCGAAAAATCGAGGAGAAGTGAAAGACGGTATTCCCACCACAGTAGACGTATAGACTCCAATAACTACAAAGAGGGTCGTTAGAACTAAGGTCGAACACGAAGAAGGTCGGGTTGTAAAGAGTACTACATGAGACGTATATTCAATTTATTCGTCCCACTGTTATATGTCGGAAATACATGAGGAAAAGGATAAACCTTGGCCAGAAAACAAAGTACAGGTCAAGATTGACTACGAAGGACTGGACGTATGTCTAAAGAGTCCTCCGTCCAATCCACCAGACCATAAGGGTAGAGAAAGTCTTAAAAGGTGTCAATAACACTAGGTGTGTCAGTTTCCGAAACCGTATCAGTTATTTCGTCTTTATCTACAAAAAAGACCTTGAGAGAACGAAAAAGCTACTAGGTCGTCTACAACCGTTAAACTAGAGACCAAGGAGACGGAAAAGATTTGGTCGAACTTGTAGACCTTCAAGTGTTAAGTGCATAACGACTTCGGACCGAACCTCTTAAATTGTAAATGGTCGTAAAAAAAAAAAGTTAAATCCCATTAATAACATATTTGATATTATTTAAATTAAATCTGTATAAATTGATACTTTATAAAGTCTAGATATCTTTTCAAGTTTTTTAAATTACGTATGAACATATCGATGGTAGTTCTAAATTGTTTACAATTTATAAGAATGTGTACCTGTAGTGGTCTACTGTCTACCAGTTAAGTCTTTAGTCCGACTAATATAAGAAACGTCGGTTTCTACCTCTTCGAGATATGTCAGTTGTTTTTGTTCTGGTCCTCGACTGACACCGAGTCTTGTATTCGAGGAATAACGGTTTAAGTCTGAATTAAATTCTATCATCCCTTTTGGTGATCTGGTAAGTCCATACTGGATTTAGTTTAGGGAATACTAATGTGTCCCCTTCACTCTTTATCTAAATTCCCTGATCTAGACTATTTATCTCACGGACTACTTGATACTTGACTCCAAACACTGTGACATGTCCTCTGTCCCTAGTTCTGGTAGGGGTACCTTTTCTTTACGTTTTTTCGTTTTACCGACAGACCCCTCCGGAATGTTTATCGACACTTTTCTTCTCTTCACTTTGTCTGACCAAAGTTTATCCTTTTCCTCATGCAGTTCCGACATATAACAGTGGGACGAATAAATTGGATATACGTCTCATGTAGTACTCTTTACGACCCGATCTTCTTCGTGTTCGACCTTTGTTCTAACGGCCCTCTTTATAGTTATTGGAGTCTATACGTCTACTGTGGTGTGAATGCCGTCTTTCACTTCTCCTTGATTTTTCGGAGAACTACTTTCACTTTCACCTCTCACTTTTTCAACCGAATTTCGAGTTGTAAGTCTTTTACATCTAGTACCGTAGACCAGGGTAGTGAAGTACCCCTTATCTACCCCTTTGTCACCTTTGTCACGGTCTGAAATAAAAAAACCCGAAGTTTTAGTGACGTCTACCACTGACGTCGGTACTTTAATTCTCTGCGAATGAGGAACCTTCTTTTCAATACTGGTTGGATCTATCGTATAAGTTTTCGTCTCTGTAATGAAACGGTCGTTTCCAGGCAGATCAGTTCCGATACCAAAAAGGACACCAGTACATACCTACACTCTCAACCTGACACTTCTTTCGACTCACGACTTCTTAACTACGAAAACTTGACACCACAACCTCTTCTGAGAACTCTCAGGGAACCTGACGTTCCTCTAGGTTGGTCAGGTAACACTTCCTCTAGTCAAGACCCTAAAGAAACCTCCCTTACTACGATTTCGACTTGGAGGACATGAAACCGGTGGGGTACGCTTCTCAACTGAGTAACCTTTTCTCAGACTACGACCCTCCCTAACCCCCGTCCTCCTCTTCCCTTACTGTCTCTTACTCTACGGACCTACCGTAGTGACTGAGTTACCTGTACTCAAACCCACTTGAGGTCCTCAACCACTACCTGTCCCTCCGGACCGTAGGACGTTAAGTACCCCAGCGTTTCTCAGTCTGTGCTGACTCGCTCACTTGACTTGCTTGACTTGACTTGACTTTACAAGAATACAAGAAGACTTTTACTTTGTTGTGTCTATATTCTCTTCGGGGAAAAATTGGAAAAGATTAAGATAACAGAAAGAAGAGAGGAAACGATGTACTCCATTAGTGATAGGAAGACACAACAATTTGAAAATGGCGTGTGTGAATCCAGATATATATCATTTGCCATGGATACAACAGAATCGATTATAAAAATCAAGGGGAGCATAGTAACCTGGTAACTGTTTCAAAAGAAAGAGTAGAAACAAAAAGTCTAAGAAGACAATTTTACCTGTACAACTGTGTCCCTCTTTCCCTTTGTACCCTCCTTAACCCTCTAGCCCTGTATATGCACACACGTATATATATGTATATATATGTGTATATGTATGTATATATACACTAAGTATATGTGATGGTACACATTTTATCTATCGATCACCCTTCTTTCGACGATATTTAGTGTCATTCGAGTCAAGTAACGACACACTACTGGATCTTCCCACCCTACCCCCACTCCACTCTCCCTCCAGGTTCTCCCTCCCCAATATACATACGTATACTGACTAAGTGAACTAACATGTCGTCTTTGATTGTATTGTAACATTTCGTTAATATAAGGTTAAATTTTTTACCTTAAAGAAGAGTTAAAACAATCTACGTTATATTTGGAATTATTGTTTTTTACTACTAATGGTTACTGATCCAAGATAGGTACGGATACATAGATATACGGATAAAGAGGTACCTCTCACAAAACAACTCACATGACTTACCGTCCCTCACTGAGTAAATAAAGACAGAGAAAATAAATTGTGTCTAATCCATCAAACTTTACAACTAAACTTCACGTTAAATATCATGTTGGAAACGACATGATTCTTGACTAGATTTCAGGTCATGATAAACAGTGTCATTCGACGTTTGTATTAAAGAAACATATCACCTCTTTCTGATGTCAGATTACGATTTCTATTAAGTTTTTAGACTATACCTTACTTTCCTTAAACCAGAAAAGACACAAACAAGGCATCACCACAGATGAAACCATTGACCTACACATCTGATGAGAAATTGTTTGTCGTCTCCGAAGGTGTAAATCTGTAATCTAACGTACACTTGGGGAAACTGTTACCGATCGACTACGTTCACAGTATAGACTGTAAACACCGTCTATAGGTAAAGAGAAGGTAAAGTAAACAAGTCAAAAGTATTATACAGAGTACAATTTTAAATACATTTTATAATTAATATCCAGACCGTTCCGTCCATCTCTTTTCTTAGTACACATTTCTTCTATTCAGTCCTACTCTTTTTCTCCTTTACCTATTCCATTACTCCTGTTTTAAATTATTTTTTCTCCTGACTATAAAGAGACCTTTTAACCAGACTCGGTCAAAGCATTTTTCAGAACACTTCAAACGACCCGACGGAGACAGGAAGAAATCTCCCATTGATGGAAAGTAAAAAATAAATTAACAAGTCTTGTATCGTCACACTATTTTGAAAAAATACCTTTAAAGAGTGTCGTTGTGTTAGTTAGTATAAAGGTTGAGTACACGACAGAACTCGGGGACTCGGAGTTTCTGAAAAAAAAAAGACCCCTCGAATGAACAATTTAATCGTGACTAGTTTCCGATTTTGTAAATAGTACGAATAATCACTTATTTGGATCGTCGTCCATAGGGTTCACTCCTTCGTTTAGGAGTAAAGGACGTTCTTACTTAACCTTTAATAGGTTTGACGAACGTTTGTAAAAAGTCCTCACTGCTTAACAGTTTTTCTTTCGTCGACGATCTACACCGTCGTTGGTCCCAATTCCCCTTTTTTTCTCGCAGAAAGGTTCCATAGAAGTTTGGTCGGGTTCCCCTACAAGACGCCAAACTAAATGAGATTAACGGAAACTTTAGGACGTAGTCGACTGGAATGGTTACTCAAGGTTTTATTGTGAGGTTGATTCCGTTAAAACTTTAGCGTTAAAAAAGTGGAAACGAGAAGAATGAGGAACAACAACAATAACAACAAGTGCTCTTGTGTTTGACTGTTCATGGTTTAACTATCTGAAAACAAAGACAAATAACGTTTTACTACGGGTCACGACCAAAATGTCCCTGATGACAGAATAATCATATTAAATTAGGTAACAGTATACATTGTTCCTTTTCTTTATACGTGATGTCTAGGAAAAGAGGTCAAAAGTTGAAACAATAACTTTCAATTTTGATAATTTTAGTAACCGTGTGTCGGCAATGTAGCATAAAATTGTTCAACATACAACTAACGAGTCGACACAGACTGAGAAACGCTGTGGACCTGAGGAGACAGGTATCTTAAGAGGTCCGTTCTTATGACCTCACTCATCGGTATGGGAAGAGGTCCCTTAGAAGGTCTAGGTCCATAGCTTGAACCCAGAGGACACAACGTCCGTCTAAGGAATGACAGACTCGGATGACCCTTACTTAACATACCATAACACTTCTAATGGGTTCTTATTCTAACTTAAAAAGGAAATATTTATGTTGGTCTAACGTAAATCCTTTCCTCCATCATGGAATGTTACATAAAAACTGTCTGTTTTATAGTCTAGATTACACTTATAAAACTCAGTCCATTTACACTACTATTGTACCTAACCATAGTATGACATTGATGTACTATCCTTTGTTACACCTTACCACTCCTCTGTGAATTTTTCTTAATATTTACTAGTCCATGGTAAATGTGAACGAACTAAATTCAACGTCACTTTTCCGTTAAATAACGAAGGGTGTGAAAAAGAAGGTTACTTTGTCAGATTGGTAGGAAACTGATTAATATCCGTTGGGTCAAATGTTTCCCGTCCATGGAGTCCAAAAGTAGACGAACCTTTTCGGTTAATCTCGGAAGACAATTAGGATCTCGGACACTAGGGAAAAGTCAGACCTAAGTCCGTGTGACACACAGACAGAAACGGACAAACCAATATTAACGTGAGTATTATAATTTTGACCAACCTTCGTTTCTCCTCACTCCTTTATTTGATCAAGATAAGGACCAGGTCTCTTGAGGGAAAGAAAGGGGGGAGATTTGTCCTAAAGTGTAAAGTGTCGATTCTTTTTATGGGTCTTGATAAATAGACTAAAAGAATACTTAATTATGTAATAGTAAAAGGGGTCTCAAAATCTGATTCCAGTATTTTTTCTGAAAGATCACTTCTATTTCGAATAAGATGTTCGTATTCGAGATGTGGGAAACATCTTTCAGAGAACTAGGACAATTCACAGAGAGTCTAAATTGGGAGAGAAAAGATATAGATGACGACGGGAAGATTAGATCCAGAAGGAACGAAATCTGGACGTAAGGACAACATCGGAAAGACCACAAATAAGGTATAGATCAAAGAGGGGAGACCCTATTATAATGATTTATTAAAACTTACATTCTAGATTAAATCCTTGTGTTCTCCCAAAAGAGAAAGACGACGAATACGTAGACATTCAAGTAAAAGTGGAGAGTGCTAGATCCAGTGTAGACAAAAAGGAGTAGTACCCAAGGCACAAGGTCGGAATTTAATAAGGGAGGGAGAGGAGACTTGCACAGGGAACTGAGTAAATCGTTCATGTGTGACTCGTGTGTGATGTACGTATAGATACGTCAACAAATGAATGTGACAATTCATAAAAGACAAAAGGAAAGTCTAGAAGATATAGGGAATTTAGTTTTGAGAATGGGTTATACTCCGTAGAGGTAAATGACGTCTGGCAGTATTAAAGAGAGAAGTGATTATAAGAAAGTAGAGACTTCAGTCATGTAAACCGACTTTGTTTATAAAAATTGACGAACGAATTATATAATAAGAGATTTTGAATTTACTTTTGATACTTTACAATTCCCAATATATATCCGTCTATTAAAACTCTATAAAACAACTACAAATACATAGAGAATAATAAAAAGTGAAACGATTCACGGACCCACGAGTTATTTCAGTACGATTAAATAAGTAGTGGTTATTAAATACCGTAGTGACTGAGTTACCTGTACTCAAACTCATTTGAGGCCCTCAACCACTACCTGTCCCTCCGAACCGTACGACGTCAGGTCCACCAACGTTTCTCAGTCTGTGTTGACTCACTGACTTGACTTGACTTGACTTGACTTGACTTAAATAAATACTTATACTTCTGATAGTTTCTCAGGTGACTTGTATAATGCGAATCTTAGTGTAATTATATCGACCTTCTTTATAATTTCAACAGATCAGATATAAGAGTAGCTTAAGAACTTAAGAACTTATTGTGGAGACTTATCGGTACGTTGAATAGTAAAAGTAGATATATTCGATACGTCAAGGTTTAGAGGTAATTACCATTATGACCGTAAAAAGAGAGACAGAAGAAGTAGGGATAAGACAAATAGTCGACCATGTTTTGTTTCCGGTTTCACCTTCATGACAATTAAACTGGGGAGTTTAGACCTTTAATGGATGGAAACTCTTAAATGTAATTGTTGTCTTCATGATTCATGTTATCCTAAAATTTAGGATATAAAACATTTCGGACACTAATATGATGAAAATGTACATAAGTAATCTGGGTTCGTAAAAGACCAAGAGTGTCATTATCGATATTATTTAATTCCTAACGTAAACTTTACATTGTTGATAACCAAAAAGGTCATTTTTACACTGTTACATTCTGTTTATTACAAATGTAAACAAAGGGTATATGTGAATCACAAGTCGAGAAGAAACTGATACTTTATTTTAACATCTAATAATCCAAACCTATCGAATTAAATAAGTTTTCAGTAACAAAACTCAGTGATATCAAACGTGTAATTTTTACTTCCGTTCTCGTTCCAGTATGTCCTGTTCATATAGGGGACTTTAGTCTTGTTCCTTTTATTTAGTTTACGTAAATGGGAGGCGGGTTCAGACTCGCAGGTGGGACCCGTAAGAGTAACACGAATCACAAATACGGACCCTTCATTGAAGATTACGATATAAAATTAACAGACAACATATAACCTTATTCTTCAAAATTACCAATCTTTAGACGTTATAAGGAAAAGTAGACATTGACCAGTTCGGGAACCTTCAGTAGTTATACGTTAATAAGTTAACCAATTACAGATAAACTTTTAAGATACTACCACGTCCTCATAGAAAGGAGTTTGTTTACACAAAGGAAAGGACTCGAGAACTCGTGAGTTTGAAAACGATAAAAAAGACGAGTTGAAGAGTTCGGGAACCAAAATGTCGACCTTCCACCTCAGTATTGAATGAATTCCTTGAGACTAACGATTCATTAGTCCGTGAGTAACATATAAATTTTATCTTCCAGAATCAACATGATTCTTACCACCATAGAATGGTCGTCGCTTACTACGGGTACTGTTACTATCGCTGATTTCCACAACTAGGCTCTTACTTCACTCCTCCAGAGTTTCAATATGTATTTCTTCAGTCAGACTATCGTCTTCTTTCTTCCCGATCCCTTTTTTGATTCTATTACTCACATGACAATTTCCTAACCTCTTGGTCACTGTTCTCAGTGTTTCCTACCTTTTATTCTGATCATTCTCTTTTTCACTAAGTCCTAAGGCACATAGATATAAAATACTCAGATTGTTCCTGTAATTTTCGTATTGTTTTGTTTTGGATCATACTCGGTACATAAAACATATAATAATCTAAATAGGGAGTCTGGTTAAGGAAACTCCAATACGTAACAAAGGAAACGTCCATAAAATTACTTTTTCAAACTATTCGTCAAAAGATGTAATAGTACGGTCCAATTTTGTTTGTTTATTTGTGAAGTGGGAAAAAGAATTGGGAACACAACGGTACTCGTTCTACACTGATTCCGAAAGTAGACTGACAAATAATAACTTAAGTATCGTAAATAGACCGTATAAATCGTTCACCAATTATGTGTAAATAAATTGTTTGTTTACCGTAGTATAAACACAGGTGAAAGAGGATTTGGAAGAAAAGACTAAATGATGGTAGTTTTAATCGAAAACTTTTATGTCAAGATTGGTCCCGTAAAGATACGTAATTTCGGTACAATGTATATGATTGAAACACGACCCTTTACACAATCTACTAGATCGACAGAAATAGAGTGAATTTATAGTGTGAATAAAAACCTCTATATATGATACTACTCTCGGATTCTCTTTCGGACACTCTCTAATAAAAATGGTTTAAGTGTACGGATTACCGTTTGTTTTCCAGTCAAAAGTAAGGTTAGGATTTCTTTCCGTTACGGTTTCTTACAAGTTTGATGGCGTGCTAACATGAATAGAGTGTGTTATCGTTTCATTACGAGTTTTAAGAGATCCGTCAGAAGTTGTCTGTACTTGGTACTTGAAGGTCTACAAGTTCGACCTACATCTTTTCCGTCTCCTTGGTCTCTAGTTTAACGGTTATAGGTAACCTAGTATCTTTTTCGTTCTCTCAAGGACTTTTTGTAGATGAAGACGAAATAACTGATGCGTTTTCGGAAACTGATACACATAGTGTTGTTTGACCTTTTAAGAAGTTCTCTACCCTTATGGTCTGGTGGACTGGACGGAGGACTCTTTAGACATACGTCCAGTCCTTCGTTGTCAATCTTGACCTACACGTTATCGGACCAAGGTTGAACCCTTTCCTCATACATTTCCGACGTATAACAGTGGGACGAATAAATTGAATATACGTCTCAAACAGTACACTTTACGGTCCGACCTACTTCGTGTTCGACCTTAGTTCTAATGTCCCTCTTTACAGTTATTGGAGTTTATACGTCTACTGTGGTGGGAATACCGTCTTTCGGTCCAATTTGTTCTTGATTTCTCGGAGAACTACTTTCACTTTCTCCTCTCACTTTTTCAACCGAATTTTGAGTTGTAAGTCTTTTGATTCTAGGACCGTAGACCCGGATAGTGAAGTACCGTTTATCTACCCCTTTGTCACCTTTGTCATCGTGTGAAACAAACCCCCGAGGTTTTAGTGACGTCTACAACTGACGTCGGTACTTTAATTTTCTTCGAACAAGGAACCTTCTTTTCAATACTGGTTGGATCTGTCGTATAATTTTTCGTCTCTGTAACGAAACGGTCGTTTCCAGACAGATCAGTTCTGATACCAAAAAGGTCACCAGTACATACCTCCACTCTCAACCTGACATTTCTTTCTACTCGTGGTTTCTTAACTACGAAATCTTGACACCACAACCTCTTCTGAGACCTCTCAGGAAACCTAACGTTCCACAAGGTTCGTCAGGTAGGATTTCCTTTAGTCAGGACTCATAAGTAACCTTCCTGACTACGACTTCGACTTCGAGGTTATGAAACCGGTGGACTACTCTTGACTGAGTGATCTTTTCTGGTGCTACGACCCTTTCTAGCTTCGTCCTCCTCTTCCCCTGTTGTCCTACTCTACAAACCTACCGTAGTGACTGAGTCACCTGTACTCAAACTCATTCGAGACCCTCAACCACTACCTCTCCCTTAGGACCACACGAGTCAGGTACCCCAACGGTTCTCAACCTGTACTGACTCGTTGACTTGACTTGACTTACCTTTCTACCCCGAAGGTCCACCGAGTCACCATTTCTTAGGTGGACGGTCACGTCCTCTACGTCGTCTACACCCAAGTCAGGGACCCAACCTCTTCCTACCGTTGGGTGAGGTTATAAGAGTGGACCCTTTGGAGTACCTGTTTCCTTGGACTACCAGATGTCAGATATCTAAACGTTTCTTAAACAGCGATGAATCGTTGTTTTATTGATGTCGTAGTCAAGTCGAGTCAAATCGAGTCAGTACAGGCTGAGATGTAAAGAAACTGATTTCGACTAAGTAAAGAGACTAAACGTTCAGAAGGAAAATAAAAATTTCGATGGTAAACTTCTCACGTTCAACACTATTTCTGAGAGTGACACGATCCGTGAGAAGTATACGTTATAGGAAATTTGGAACGTTATACAAAAATAAGATACTACTTTCTACTATCGTAAGTGGACCAATCTATTAAACGGATACAAATGAATCGATTATTATTAAACGGAAACAAATGTATTCGAAACTGACACACCTAGTGTTATTTGACACCTTTTAAGACTTCCTCTACCCTTATGATATGGTGGACTGGACGGAGAACTCTTTGGTCATACGTCCAGTCTTTCGTTGTCAATCTTGACCTGTACCTTGTTGTCTGACCAAGGTTTATCCTTTTCCTCATGTAGTTCCGATATATAACAGTGGGATGAATAAATTACATATACGTCTCATGTAGTACTCTTTACGAACCGACCTCCTTCGTGTTTCACCTTAGTTCTAACGACCCTTATTATAGTTATTGGAGTCTATGTGTCTACTATGGTGGGAATACCGTCTTTCACTTCTTCTTGATTTCTCGGAGAACTACTTTCACTTTCTCCTCTCACTTTTTCAACCGAATTTCGAGTTGTAAGTCTTTTGATTCTAGTACCGTAAACTAGGGTAGTGAAGTACCGTTTATCTACCCCTTTGTCACAGTCTGAAATAAAACCCCCCGAGGTTTTAGTGACGTCGGTACTTTAATTTCTGCGAATGAGGAACCTTCCTTTCAATACTGGTTGGATATGTTGTATAATTTTTCTTCTCTGTAATGAAACAGTTGTTTCCAGGTAGATCAGTTCCGATACCAAAAAGGTCATCAGTACATACCTACATTCTTAACCTGATATTTCTTGCAACTCGCTCTCTTAACTACGAAAACTTGACACCACAACCTCTTCTGAGAACTCTCAGGGAACCTGACGTTCCTCTAGGTTGGTCAGGTAGGATTCCCTATAGTCAGGACCCACAGTAACCTCCCTGACTACTACGACTTTGAGGTTATGAAACCGGTGGAGTACGTTTCTCGACTGAGTAAACTTTTCTGTGACTACGACCCTTTCTAACTCCCGTCCTCCTCTTCCCCTGTTGTCTCCTATTCTACCAACCTACCGTAGTGGCTGAGTCACCTGTACCCAAACCCATCTGAGGCCGTCAACTACTAGCTGTCCCTCCGAACCACACCAAGTAACTCAACGTCACAACCTGTTCTGACTCGTTGACTTGATTGACTGACTGTATCGATTATTCACTAGTCTCAGTGTATCTAGACTGGGAAATAAAATAACATAAAATTTCACTAAATAGTAAAATAATGAAATAACATCGTTATTATCAACCACTTTTTATTTACCTACCCATATACTGACTTACAGTCTAACAGATAAAAATGTTTGTGGATGATCGGTTTTCGTGACACAGGAGGAATCACCTCTTCAGTCTCTCTCCTTTTGTTTCCCTCACACATATTTAGGACATCGACACGGTCCACCTTTTCTTTCTTTCTATACGTCTTAGTCTGTAAAGGAGGTTCAGGAAATCCGAGTGGTTACACATAAACAGTTCGCCTAGGGAGTCATTCTCTTCCTCTCGGCATAGTGGTCTCTCCAATCAAAAGAACTGAAATCAGAGAACTTATTTGAAACCTCTGAAACTTAGTTATAAGGATTGAAGAGCCGATGATACTAAATAAAAAAGAAACATTGGGAAATTGAACTTCTTAAGTCTCTACCCCCGTGTCTCGATCCAAAATCACCTTGAAGTCCAAGCAAAATTAAAACAAGTCGGGTCATATAGGTTATGTTAGAGTCCCGTGTCTCAAACGAATACCAACCTCCAAGAAAAAAGAACTGCATTTTCCTTATTTGTCTGAGTCTCTCATAAATTTATATATAGGTATACCCTTCCAGGTTACCGAAAGATATTTAAAACCGGGTTGTTTCAACTTATGTAAGAATTCAGTAAGGTCTTTCACTTTTATAGAGAAGGAACGAAAAAATATTAGTCTTTTAGTTCCTCTCTAAAATTTATTCGAAATCCGTATAATAAATGTATAACATATAAAGACATTAAGAAGTCAATCTAGGGTTGTAATTTCCTGAAATAAGTCCACTCCCATGTCATGGACGACTGTCCATCTACAGTGTTATAACATCGAAAGTATACGTTTAACCTTGATGACTCGACCAAAGAGTAGTTGCTAAGTGTTGGACTTTACGTGTGAATCTTCTTTAATTTTACAAAATTGTTATTTTATACTCTTATAATTATAGGTCAAGTGAAACTACACTATCTATATTTTAGTCGTCGTTAAAGGGATTATCCCGACAACGAGGGGGAAAAGGGTTATTAACTAAAATTACAGTTTATTTTCTAGTTGTAAAACAGTCGGTCCTGAACTCCGACTTATAACGTGAACTCGTACAAAACTCGATTTCACATTTAGAATCTAACCCAACTTACCAGTACAAAAGGTCTATCAGTACCTGACGTTCAGTCTACGAAGTGAATCTTTTTCTAAATAAACTTGGTACATCGTTCATCTGTAACTATTTATTTGAATAGAAGGATTCCCTCTTATTAACGATCCTTGTACTCAAAGGTGTACTCCGTACTCGAGTTAATGACGTAAATAAATACATTAGTCCCTTTCAAGAACTACATAAGGTCGATCTCTGTCGTATATATATGATTGGCACACGAAATGATAGAGAGTTACCGTTGTCTCCCTAAAATTTATTCACAACTACCTGTTTTAAATATATATATATATATATATAAAAAAAAACGTAGTTCGAAAGTAGATTCTAACACATAATCAGAGATCAGGAAAGGTATTAAGTCTTTCATCTTAATCAGTTCTGGGAGAGTAGGACTTGTCTTTTAAACCGGAATACTTTAGTAAGTTTTCGTTTGAATGAGAAGTCTTTGAACTTACATATAAATCCACTCTCTCTCCACGACAGGATTGAGATAGTGAACGACACACTTCGAGCCTTTTAATGAACACTAAAGAGTCATAGAGTAAAAGTGGTGAATTTTTTTAACTCTGTTATTATCCTAGGTGGAGTATTTAATTAACACCACTAATTTATACAATTAGAATCTTAGAAAGACCGTGTACTATCCATGATAACCACATATAACAGAAATAAATGGGTTATCATATAAATTTTCTTTCATCTAAAAACTCAATATTCAAGAGAGACTTTTCATTTTGAAAATCTTAATTCTAATTTTTAAATGTTTAACTGAAAACTTTTATTAGTTTAGACTGTATGTTCCCTAACCATCAATAAGTGAGTAGTTAATAACTATACATGACTTGATAGTCACTTATTTATATCTAGATGTCAAATATTTATTTAGTTTTTAACTTTTTCGATTTTATGAACCTATAATTGTTTGTAAAATAGTAGTTTACTATTAAAAACTATATTTCTTTCAATCAAATCAATATTAAGTTCGGATTTAATTATTAATTGTTTTTATGATCTTCGAAGTTTATACGTTTGATTTAAAGGTCCTAAATTTTAAGGTCTTTATCACAAGACCAGGTACTAGGAATCGGAACTCAAAAATTTAACTGAATTGAAGGGGTTGCAATGACGGTACCTGGCCCCTCATCCCTCTCCCGACAACATGTCACGAAAAACTTTAGCTCCATAGAGCGTCAACTTGTTACAAAATAATGATTCCTCCCTACACCACCTGAACCAGTCGGGGGGTCCTACCATCTTACACGGAAACGTTTACCGAGGGGGGCACTACCATCCGTGGCTCCCCTATGACCTGGTGGTCATATATAAGTGACTTTCCACCCCACCCTGTGACTCGTGACTAGGACTGTTTTGATGGAGAACTCTCCCCTTTCCCAGTGGGAGAACCGTAAATCCGATTCACACACCTTGGATTTGGTGAGTGTCTCCTTCTTTTCGGATTTTGGTAGAAAGTGTCGTAGTTCAACTTACACCGGATTACGGTAAGGTGGGAGTTTGTAGGCAGTAACCCGGGCGTTCCGTGGCACAAGTTGATGGCAGGATCTTCCTCCCGACTCCGAGTACACCCCCTGGGGGTCCCGACACCCGTCACCTTGAGGACCTTAGAGGCCCCAGGACCCCTCCTTCTCCTCCAGCACCCAGACTCCACACTACCTACACTTGTACCTAGTTGAGTCCTAAGGGACGACTCGGCCTTTCCAGTCACTGCGCCGTTCATCACATTACGTGAGACCCATGTCTTTAGTCTGTAAGCATCATGGTCTGCGTCGCTCGGTCCTCCCGTCAGAAGGTGAATGTCAGTCGTGAGGATTCGGTGTACAAAGAGACACCGAAGGTGGTTTAGGGTGCAGACGCTCTGGACACTGAGGTTATGGAGAGGACTAGAGGTTTGTGTGTCGGTTCAAGTGCCAGAACCGACAAAGGTTATGTCCTTTTGACCTGGCATGTCCCTTCCAACTATTTTTGGAGTCCTATGACTTATGTGGTGACTCTACTCGATCAAATGTCACACTGAGTTCCTTGTTTTTCCCGTTAGTTTTTTTTTTGTGTTTTTTTTGGGGAGGTTTTATATTCAATATCTGTAAGTCACGGAGGATCGTCTCAGATTTAGTTTAACCTTTTTTTTTTTTTTTCCGTTTTTGACGATTTTACAATCCTTTTTTTAATAATTCCTCACCTCTGTCAATAGAATATGAAGAAACTTTTACAGAAAAAAAAAGAGAGAATATAATTTATCGTTTTCCAGTTGAAATATAAGAATTTTCAGAGGAAAGGACTAAACCCCTCTGTCTATCCACACAAAGATTCCGCCGACGGGGGACTGTGGGTCCCCATAGCATTTCCGTCGTCGAGTTACGGGACTTCCACTTGCTCTTGTTCCAGGTCACGTCTTCGACAGGTAGACTACGTCAAACCTCTTAGGTACCGTCCCGTCGACCCTTCCTCACCCCACACTATCCCAGTCCTTCTGACCCCCGTCCCCACCGCCCGTCATCCCCCTGGTGTCCCACTTCCTGTCTCTCGCAGTTCAGTGAAGTCTAGAGTCGACGGACTTGTAAAGTATTGTAGTCAAACATGTTAGACGTGTGGACTTTTACCTCAGAAAATTTCGGGGGAGTGACTCTTTTCCTTCACTTCGTAGAAGGGAGAAAGGGTTTGTGAGTCGAAAGGACTGTGCGGGTCAAATTACGTGTGTGCGGGTGCTCCCCCGTACGTACGTACGTGGTCCCCTCATACACACACGTGTACACACATTGTGAAGTCCTCGGTGCGCTGCTCGTGTCTCGACGGGCACGTGTGTGTACGTGTGTGTGTGACTTTTTTTCGTGAATTCAAAGGTCCCCCGTAAATATTACTCCAGGTGTAACAAATCTTGAATTTAAGGAAAAGAAACAAACGCTGTCACAACACACCCAAAAAAAGGAAGAAGAAACTCGCAAGAGAAAAGAAATAGAGAAAGTAAAAAAAAAAAGTTAGACCTTCAGAATTTCGTACAACCTAAAGTCTTTGTACTCAAACAAGTATAGAAGACCTGACTCGTCAGCGGAGGAAAAGTACTCTTCACGAACAAGTGTGTATAAATGTGTGGGCGAGGACCGGGGGTGCCGGTCGCGGCGCTCCTCGGTCTTCCACTCGAACCGGTCAAAACACACGAAAACCCAGTGCGTGCTGGTCATGACCTTCTCTAGCCCCCACCGGACCTTCTCCCCGAGGACGTCCATTAGCATGTGAAGCAAGAAGGGCTCGGCCAGCAGGAGGACCCACCGTCCCAAAAGAGGCCCCTGACACCCTGAGATGTCGAGTTCCGTCTCAGACGGAACGACTGAACCTGTGTCAAACGGTCTTCACACAAAGGGTCCTGTCTTCCCCGGAACGACGACTGTACGTGCCTGGGGTCGCTCCTACGCCTCTTTTGTGTGCAGGTGAGACGTCCCAAAGGGTGGAGGAGACTCCGGTCAGTCGAAGCGGTGGTTTCGGGTTCGGTTCCTGGTATCGAAGCACCCACCACGGTGTCCACACCTCATCGGCTCCCCAGAGACGAAGTGGTTCTCGTCCGTACGGTAGGGTCAACAGTACTTACCTACGGACCTGAACACGGTTGTAACAAGAAGGGAGACGGGTCCAGGTGGTCGGTCCGGAGGGAGGTCTACCATCGATCTTTGGTCTTTTGTCTCCCCGGCAGTCTACTTCGAGGAACACCGATGAGAAGTAAAGTCCCAAGTGTCGTATCTTTTGGTGGAGGACACAGACACTCGCTCCTGTGGCGGTAGTGGGTCGGACCGTCGAAGTACCAACCGTAGGTCCGAAGCCGAGAACCGACCCTTTTTCCACGACTCCAAAGGACCACTCCTCTCTCGTCAGGTCACTGCGTCAACTCTTCGATATGTAGAGGACTAAAGACCCTTCCTGAGAGAGCCTACAGTCGAGACATCCGACCACTCGGAGGACAGGAAGTCGAACGAGAAAAGAGAGGACGTGAAAGTTCTTCGTGGTCTCTTTTTGAGACGTTCCGTACAAAAGGTGGCACTTCGACTGGGAGACGGGAATCCCCAGTGGGTCCGAACACGAACTTGAACCTGATCTGAGGGACCTTTCACCCGTGGACTTCTCGACAGCCCCTACGACGTCCGTGAGACCCTCCGGTGTCGAAGTGTCCCTTCCAAATCTTGCTTGGACCCGACGATTGCCTCTTCCCTCCAGGGCACTCCTTACTGGGTCTTCCCCTGTCATGACCCTACAACGGTACTGCTACCCACACGACCGTTTTTACCTCACTCCTCGTAGGTCCCGTGTCGACCTTCAGAGGAAGACGGGGGTACCTCGACCCCGTTCAAGTATCGAGACGGGAAGGGACCCCTTGTCGCCGTCGTGGAGACACGGACCCTACATGGATCTCCTCCCGAAGATCTTTCCGACGACCGAATCTACTTTGGTTCTCCGATTCCTTCCGAGTCCGACGGGGGACCTCTGTCATCCACCCCTCCCCCCGAGGACAGACCCGGGACGGCCGGGGCGGAGCCGGGGGAGATAGGTCAGCCCTTCCCCGGACGGGGGAGCAGTGACACCGGACCCTAGGGACACCACGTAGGACTTCAGGTCCAACCGTCTCTGGTACCTCAGACTCCGGTTGCCCTTCCCCCCGAGGAGGGTGTTGGGTCCACGGTCGACCAGGGGCGGATCCTGGGAAGGGAGAGTGGGTTTGTCCCAGGGTCTGCCCCATCGGCCCAAGGTTTCGTCACTCACTCGAGCACCTGACCGTGTCCCGACCTTGAGCGGTCGGTCCTCTGTCTCCCGGGGTACCCCGACCTTGGAGGGTCTGGGTGACCCGTCATACAGGTCCCGGTAAGTCTGAGGTTCGTAGTCCTCCAGTAAAACATGTTGGTGGACTTCGTCTCTCTAAAAAATTTCTCGTATTTAATAAAAGCTAACAAGAGACTACTGGGATGGAAAAGGGGGTGGGGTTATTGAAGTACAACCACTAAGAAAGTGTAGTCCATTTAGAATCCTTTCGGAACCACGGGGGAGGGAGGGTCCGGGGTGAGTCATTGGTGCACACACGTGGGGGGAAGAAAGAGTCATCAATTTCTGTAAGATCCGTTATGGTACCCGTGTAGACTGACACAGAGAGAAGCTCACGTTCTTTGAGTTCAGTAGAATTTTTTTATTTTTTTTTTTTTTTAAATGTTTTTTTTCTTTGTGTGTTTTTTTATAGAAAAAATTCGGTCTCAAAAGATGTCCATAATTACTTATAAAAAGAATTAGGAATATTCAAAATACACAAATTATAAAGAATTATGGCCATCGTAATTAAATATGAAAGCATCGTTGTGTTATAAAAATATTCGTCGGTCACGAACCGAGTTCAGAGGTGTTCCCCAAACACGTCCCAAAAGAACCCTGGGACACTTGGTACATGACATAATTTTTTTTTTTTTACAATGGATCACAGTGGGAACGACACAATTAATTGTTTTCTGTAACAAACGCCAGAGGACACAGCAGCTACACCTAGGTCGTTGAGATGTTCCTCAGTGCAACGTACCCCAAACTCAACTACCAAGAACACTAAACATTTGGGGGCTCTGGTTTGAACTCCCAAATAAACCCCAAAAGACAAACAGGAGACCCAAAAGCCAAAGTAAAACCAAACCCATGGCAAAGAGGTAAATATCGGTTTAGTCAAAACACCACAAATTTTGAAAATGACTACAGTTTACCTCCTTTCCTTGTCTTTTTTTTTAAAAAAAAATGTTTCATTATTTTAAATTTTGACTTTTTTTATTATTATTTTAAGGTCTTTATAATTAATAAAGTTCACACGTATCAAAAGTTTAAGTAAAAACAACTTTATATCAACTGAATGTCATAACACAATCGAAGTACACATGTCATTTACTAAGTCAATATGTATAAACATATGTATCTATACATAAGATAGATACATAGATGGATACTTTCTCCCTATTTAATCCTGAAACCCTAATTTCGTATGATGATATATATTTTATCTATTGGTTTCCTGGATGATATATAGTGTCTCTTGATATGAGTTATAGAATATTATTAAATATTACCGTCTCTTTAGTTCACACGTATCAAAATTAAGTTCAAAAAAGAGAAGAAATGGAGAACAAGAAGTCCTTTGGTTGAAATAAATTGTGTCTTATTCAAAGTCTTTAACTCTATTTTAAAAAATGGATCCAATAGGTTCGATTAATAGTGTTTTGGGATATTTCATTTGTAATAGAAAAAATAGTATATCCATTCCTACCCGAAGGGGCCACCGGACGTGACGTCCTCGACGTTCTCTGAACCCAAGATAGAGACCTACCCCTTCTGGGAGACCTCTTCATGTACTGACGGGTGAGGTCTTAAGAACGGACCTCTTAGTGGNTTCCTTGTCTTTTTTTTAAAAAAAAAATGTTTCATTATTTTAAATTTTGACTTTTTTTATTATTATTTTAAGGTCTTTATAATTAATAAAGTTCACACGTATCAAAAGTTTAAGTAAAAACAACTTTATATCAACTGAATGTCATAACACAATCGAAGTACACATGTCATTTACTAAGTCAATATGTATAAACATATGTATCTATACATAAGATAGATACATAGATGGATACTTTCTCCCTATTTAATCCTGAAACCCTAATTTTGTATATATGATGATATATATTTTATCTATTGGTTTCCTGGATGATATATAGTGTCTCTTGATATGAGTTATAGAATATTATTAAATATTACCGTCTCTTTAGTTCACACGTATCAAAATTAAGTTCAAAAAAGAGAAGAAATGGAGAACAAGAAGTCCTTTGGTTGAAATAAATTGTGTCTTATTCAAAGTCTTTAACTCTATTTTAAAAAATGGATCCAATAGGTTCGATTAATAGTGTTTTGGGATATTTCATTTGTAATAGAAAAAATAGTATATCCATTCCTACCCGAAGGGGCCACCGGACGTGACGTCCTCGACGTTCTCTGAACCCAAGATAGAGACCTACCCCTTCTGGGAGACCTCTTCATGTACTGACGGGTGAGGTCTTAAGAACGGACCTCTTAGTGGACCTATCTCCTCGGACCGCCCGATGTCAGGTACCCCAGTGTTTCTCAGTCTGTACTGACTTCACTGAAATGTCCGTGTCCGTCCGTCCATTCCTGTAACTCTTAACTGTTCTAATTCACCAAAGGTTTGACATATCTCAAAGCATTCACCACCTAAACTCCATACGAAGTTTGGGTAAAAGAAACGTCTGTGGTGAAACGTATAATTCCTCTATTATCTTCATCTTTCTTTACCAATAAAAAGATCAGGTTAGTTTAGGTCCGTCCAAGATCCTTCGTTAGCCCCATTAAGAATCTTTTGATCCTACACACTTTGTAGCACTAAATTTTCAGTCGAGAAATGATTTACCCTGATCAATAGTGTAAGCCGGCCATATATTCCAAACGTCAGTAGGTACACATACGAATCGATAGAAACACACACGTCCATCGTCCCTAACAACATTTTCATCTAGATTCCCTTCCGGACAAAACGAGATCTTTCGTTGTCGGTTTATATCGGGAGTGAAGACGGATCTTATGTCTTTCCTAAGTCTCGCTCCAAATGACTGCACCAGTAAGGGTATTGAATCTTGTTTTATCAACTGGTCACAAAAGGAATCTTTCCCGTTGTATGAACGATTGTCTTTATTTGACAGTCACCGAACTTTTACCTTCCCTCCATTTAAGAAATAATAATGGTAGTTTAAGTAACCTTAATGACGTCTACTTATGAAACCTTCCACACATACCATATACCTGTATAACTAAATCGGAAGTTGTTCTAAACAAGTCTATGATTCTTAATTTTGATATGTACGCTTGGAATAACAGATAGTAATATTAAAATATTTAAAACCGAATCTCCAACAGATTTCTAAATAACCAAAAAGAAAGATTTCTTGAAATGGATCATTAAAATATCCCTCTAAGTTTCTTAGAATAGACGAATAACGACAGCCTAACAACGAGTCTCACCCTTTTGTGGGAACATTTTACGACCCTTATAAAAAAAAGGGGGAAGTCAACAAACAAACAAAAAAGAAGTGAGTCTATATCAAAACGGATCCACAAGACACAGAATTTTAATTCAGATGAATTAAACCCAGTATTGATTAACTACTTTAAAGAAAATACAATATGAGTTAGTTGCGTTAAGAGTAATACCTTTCTGCAGTTCCATTTACTTCCTTAAGGTAGAGATGAAAGGAGTCTTTATCAACTTTACTTTTTATTGTCTGTTTAAATCTCCTCTAAACATATTTATAACTTAAGAGATCAAACTGGAGTAAACGATGGTGAAAATTTCTATCAACATCCACATTAAGATTTACGTTTGTATTGGTTTTACTTACGTATCAGTTTCTAGCGAAATAAAACTGACACTACGTGTAAAGACTCTTAAAATACTTCGGTAGTACTGTGCTCTACGCGAAGAGATTAGGTAGTGATTTTATTACTTATTTCTTAGACCTAGACTAGTGAACTTATCTTCAGTCCTGTGTCTTTTGACCAACGTTTCTAACCGGGATTATATCTTCAACCTATCATAAGTTTTCTTATAGACGTTAGATATACAAAGGAAAGTGAACTCTCGAGTACCCAGTAAACTTTCATTGTACTTTCGAATAGTAGACCGGTATCTTCAAATTTAAAATCTACTCTTAAAATCATAGAGTATCAACTAGTATTTCATTCTAGGTGTTTTCATAAATGAGGAACAAAACATGTTCAATTTATGGTTTTCTATCAACAGAGTAAAATCCTACTTACTAATCTTATATCTTCTTACCCTAGATACCACCGAGTCTACCATTTCTGAGACGAACGTCAAGTCCTCTGGACCCAAGTTAGGTACCTCTTCCTTCTAGGGACCTTTTCCTTTACCGTTGGGTAAGGTCATAAGAACGTACCTTTTAAGGTACCTACCTCCTCAGACCGTCCGATGTCAGGTACCCCCAGTGTTTCTCAGTCTGTAGTGACTCGCTGAAGTAAAGTTAAGAAGTACCTTTTTCATGTTATATTTTCTACATTTATTTACATCGTGAGTTTTATATTCCTTTTCTTTGCAAGTTTATCCTAAACAATATATATTTACTCCAAAAAGTCTACCACAATACATAAAACAAAAGAATTAATTCAATTTGTTTTCTGTTTCATCTAATATCCTACTTTGATTTTCCCTAGTAGTCCTTCTCAAATTCTTTCTCGGATCTCTTTACCGTTGGGTGAGATCACAAGAACGGACCTCTTAGGGTCCCTGTCCCCTCGGACCACCCGACGGCAGATACCATAGTGTGTCTCAGCCTGTGCTGACTTCGCTGAATCGTCGTCGTCTCTTTATCCATATTGGTGTCATCTTAATCCTCCTGCAATGAGTTTTAATTCTTAAATGTAACTTCTTTTGACTCAGTCTCTCATCCCTGGTTCGTTCTTCAATAAGGTTTTACATTTCGACTGTCTCTCTGATTTTGGATTGTGGGTTACTTTTTTGTTTATGTAGATTACAATATGGATTGTTACAAGGATCTTGTTAACCTGTACTTAGGTACTAATCAATATTACCCTCTTTTACAAAGACAGAATGTCTTACTATCTTGACGGACATTTTATCCAAGGACCACTAGTCTCTTCTCTATTTGTTCACCATTTATGATACTGTATTGGATTACTATATAAACTTAAATTTCTTACTTAATTTTAAGGAATTTGTAAGTCTCCTTTTACCTTGTTGTCAAAAATTTTTTCTCATTCTTCTCTGTCGAAACATGGATCGTTGTTTATTACTCACTTGAAATGTCTTAAACCTGTTTTGGTTCTACCATTAAAGCTTTATAAAATGAATACTTTCAACTACTAAGAGTAAACTGAGAGTATGTACATTTCTTGTATCGGATCCATTAATTTTTATATAAAGTAAGTTCCCTTTTCTCTCATGTTTAATTTCAATTTTACTTCTTAATATACTTTCTACCTTTTTAACATTTTCTTTGTCTCTCTTTATAAATTTATACCTTATTTTACCTTTATTGAATTTGTGAATTTGTACATTCATTGTTTTGTTATTTTTACAGTTGTTATTAAAGACCTTTAATTCCAAACGGTCCTCGGTCGGACTCCTTAGGATGGGTACTGTTCCAGTACGTCTCTCCGAACTACCCGTTCCGCACAGTCCGGAGTCCCACAGGGGGATTTTAAAGGATTCGTACATGGGGGTTTTGGTTTTAGACGGTCGGAATAACATGACACGAAAAGGTGAGAAGACTGTGAGAGACCTTTTTCAATTAAATCCCGAAATCAGAAGACGTAAATTTCCTTTACAAAGTCAAGTTTGGGGGAGACTGTTGAGGGATTGAACGGATTGTCCAAGGGGGCTTTAAAAATGTCGAACACTTAACGAATGTCGGGGGGTTGACGTTTTCCGTGTTTCGAATTTCGTAGAATTTCTATGTCTCGGAAAAGATTTCTCGATTTTTAGTATAACCACTGCCTAAAGTGACAACTGAGTCACTAACGACGGTCCGGAGGTATAAGAAATAAAAAATCTGTGGACCCTCCTATAATTAGTTACATTAACCCTATACCTTTTTCCATATATCATCAAAACTACAATCGTTGTGATCTGAAAACTCAATTAATGAAAAGAAAATAATATTTAGTGACATAAGGAAAATGAACAATATTTAACGAGATAGAAAAGATACATTTTTACATTGAAATAAATTACAAAAAGACTCTCACCGTGGTCTGAAACCCTTCTAGTTGTGTTTATTCAGAAGACCAACTGTTTGGGAATGGTCTTTTTCCCGACATTTTACAAGTAACCGGAAAAACCAACCTTCTACTACATTTAGTGGATTCTGAACACATATGTTGATCCATACGTCTTTTTTTTTCGGACCAAAACTATTCTCAGACCCGACGATTGTGACGTATTAAAACATAATGGGTAACTAGAGATGCATGTTAGTTTTTCCATATTTTCCGGAAAGATCTGTTATCTCCGGCCCGTTCAGGACTCTTCTGACCAAGGGGCACAGAATGAGGAAAAGACCGATTTAAGGGTAGACCCCGCACCTCCGAGCGGTACAGATAAATGAGCGGGGTCGAAGATTCTAGGTACTCTCTCTCTCGGGTTCCGCCCTGTGAGAGGTTATAAGTTTGTCTGTGGTCACCGGATTGTATCTACCACGTTCAAGGAACAGACCTTGAAATAATCAAGAGGTGTATTTGGTTCAATAAGTCGGAGAAAAGAGGTGAGTAAAAGGATGATGTAATAAAAAAGGACTAGATTAGAATATAAAGATTAATTTATTTAGAGAGGAGTGGCTGAGACAGGTGGGAAGTTTAATGGGATCTAGGTGGTCTGGATTTGGGTTGTTTCTACATATATTTGTTATTAAATTGTTATTTTAACTTCTATTTTCATACTCTATATAGTTATTTTTGATGTGTCAGTTCCAATTTTTCATTCTCCTTTTGTTGTTTTACCCTTTCTGATCTCTAGAGAAGTTCTTTTAATCTCTATGGTTCCCTTTTAAACTAAGTTTCTACCCGAACTATTTCCTGTCTTTACTAGACCTGGATTGTCTTCGTCTTCTATAATTCTTCTTCACCGTTCTTATGTGTCTTCTTGACATGTTTTTTCTAGAAGTGCTGGGTCTATTATTACTACTACACTAGTGATTAGATCTCGGTCTGTAGAACCTTACACTTCAGTTCACCCGGAATCTTTCGTAGTGATGTTTGTTTCGATTACCTCCACTACCTTAAGGTCAACTCGATAAAGTTTAAGACTTTCTACTACGACACTTTCACGACGTGAGTTATACGGTCGTTTAAACCTTTTGAGTCGTCACCGGTGTCCTGACCTTTTCCAGCCAAAAGTAAGGTTAAGGTTTCTTTCGGTTACGTTTTCTTACGAGTTTGATGGTGTGTCAATGTCAGTAGAGTGTACGATCATTTCATTACGAGTTTTAAGAGGTTCGGTCCGAAGTCGTTATGTACTTGGTACTTGAGGGACTACAAGTTCGACCAAAATCTTTCCGTCTCCTTGGTCTCTAGTTTAACGGTTGTAGGCGCCCTAGTAGCTTTTTCGCTCTCAAGGTCTTTTTGTAGATCAAGACGAAATAACTGATACGGTTTCGGAAACTGACACACCTATTGTTACTTGACACTTTTTAAGACTTTCTCTACCCTTATGGTCTGGTGGATTGGACGGAGAATTCTTTAGACATACGTACAGTCCTTCGTAGTCTATCTTGACCTGTACCTTGTTGTCTGACCAAGGTTTATCCTTTTCCTCACACAGTTCCGACATATAACAGTGGGACGAATAGATTGAATATACTTCTCAAGTAGTACTCTTTGCGACCTGACCTTCTTTGTGTCCGACCTTAGTTCCAACGACCCTCTTTGTAGTTATTGGAGTCTATACGTCTACTGTGGTGGAAATACCGTCTTTCACTTCTTTTCGATATTTCGGAGAACTACTTTCACTTTCTCCTCTCACTTTTTCAACTGAATTTCGAGTTGTAAGTCTTTTGCTTCTAGTACCGTAGGCCAGGGTAGTGAAGTACCCTTTATCTACCCCTTTACCACCTTTGTCACAGTCTGAAATAAAAAACCCGAGGGTTTAGTGACGTCTACCACTAACGTCGGTACTTTAATTTTCTGCGAATGAGGAACCTTCTTTTCAATACTGGTTGGATCTATCGTATAAGTTTTCGTCTCTGTAATAAAACGACTGATTCCAGGCAGATCAGTTCCGATACCAAAAAGGACACCAGTACATACCTACACTCTCAACCTGACACTTCTTCCGACTCACGGCTTCTTAACTTCGCAAACTTGACACCACGACCTCTTGTGAGAACTCTCAGGGAACCTGACATTCCTCTAGGTTGGTCAGGTAAGACTTCCTCTAGTCGGGACCCTAAAGAAACCTTCCTTACTACGATTTCGACTTCGAGGTCATGAAACCGGTGGAGTACGCTTCTCAACTGAGTAACCTTTTCTGAGACTACGACCCGCTCTAACCCCCGTCCTCCTCTTCCCCTACTGTATCCTACTCTACCGACCTACCGTAATAACTGAGCTTCCTACACTCAGACTCACTTGAGGTCCTCTACCACTACCTGTCCCTCCGGACCGCACGACGCTAAGTACCCCAACGTTTCTCAGCCGTGCTGACTCGCTGACTTGACTTGACTTGACTTTTCACTAAATTAACGGATTGAAACGTATCTGGTCGTAACTTTCCTCAAATGAACTGTAAATACAACTACTTTTATCTAGTTAAAATCAGGTCACTAAGACAAAAAATTTAAATGTTCAGAAATAATGATCTTAAATTTCATACAACGTAGGGAACGTTTACTGAACGAATTCTTGTCTTTTGGTCTCAAACACAACGTGTTGTATTTTTCGTATCCTTTTTCAACTTCGTTTTCTTTTATACACACATATATATATATCTTTCTATCTATATACTATTGGCAGTTTTATCTTATTATTTTTATTTTGATCACATAAGTTACATTGTTATGTTTTTACTTGAACGAGAAGACTTTCCGATTCTTATAGTTTAACCCAGTCTTTATTTTAGGTCGAGATGGTTAATCTCCTATCAATGAATTTTAATTCCAATTCTTAAAAAACTTTCACACCTGTTTTAATAACCTATTTCCTTTTGTTCTAACCATTAAAATTATAGTCTCTTTCTAATATTCGTTTTCGGAACATAGTTCATATTTATTGTACTCTAAAAATATTATTATTGTACGTCTAAAATAGATAGGATTTTATACGTATGTAAAATTTCTTCGTCAAAATAAAGATTATTACACGGGAAAACTCAAGATATAGGTAAATCTTGTTATTTACCACTTATACATACAGACACATATAAGTAGTATGTAAATATTAAAAATTTTTTACAATGACAATATTTATGGATTGTCATCTCTTAACTAACCTCTTCCGTTACAGTGGGGTGAGGTCATAAGAACTGACCTTTTAGGGTACCTGCCTCCTCGGACCATCCGACGTCAGGTACCCCAACGATTCTCAGCCCGTGTTGACTCGCTGAAGTGAAAGCGAAAAGTGAAAGTACGTAACCTCTTCCTTTACCGTTGGGTGAGGTCACAAGAACGAACCTCTGAGGGTCTCTATCACCCGGGGGCAGATACCCCAACGTGTCTCAGGCTGTGCTGACTTCGCTGAATCGTCGTCGTCGTCGTCGTAACAATGACTTTTACAGTCTTTCCTTTATAAATTACAACGAAATTTAAAAATAATGAATAAAGATTATGTCATTTCTTAGACGGACATTACACCCTCTGGGTTCAAACTAGGGACCCAGTCCTTCTAGGGGATCACTTCCCTTACTGTTGGGTGAGGTCATAAGAGCGGACCTCTTAAGTCACCTGTCTCCTCGGACCGCCCGATGTCAAGTACCCCAGTGTTTCTTAGCATGTGTTGACTCACTGTTTGTGTGTTCGTTAGTTCTGTGGTTCGTCATATATGTATATACACACACACACACATACACACACACACACACACATGTGTGTATCGGTACACATAAATTTTTATCTGACCCTCGTATCTTATATGATATTTATGACATTCATGACATTCACTATCCTTGGTACACACTTCGACTAACCAGTCTGAACCCATTGTATAAGATGGGGACTTCACCTCTTAACTCGGGGTGCACATTGTACTCAATTGACAACCTTTTTAAACGGGGGAAGATGTGTATGAGACTTCAACCATTTTTATTTTCATCTGTTCTTACAATTTTCCGTTTCTTTATCTTATGAGATAGAATAGATTAAATTACACAAGGAACCACTACTAAAAGTCACAAAAAATTTTACGAAGTGATATTTTGATATAATTTTTATGTATAATATCTTATAAAAGTACACATATTATAGAACAATCGAGAACAAATCAAGATCTCCAACATAGAATTCCTTTGTCAAATTTTCTTTCCTTTTAGAAAATACCGTCATCTATAAGTAAAGTTGACATAAATATGAAAAACATTTTTTTTATGTAAATTTACATTTTATTTATTACCCTTTTAGTTTTAGTCAAAGTCATTCGACAAGTCGACATACAACACGTCGATGTATCCATTTAATAACATTTTTGATCATTGACTTACTTTATATAAACATTATATCATAGTATGATTTTTATTGTTATATTTATATATAGTCTGATGTAAAATGACTGAAACATTTTTATAACCCTATTAATAATATTCACTTGTACATTTCCGATCATACTAATAGTACGATCTCACAATAAAAACAGATTCAATATTTGGAAATTTGTTTTTTCATTTTTTATTAACTTCTACAATAAACTACCAAATTTTTAATATCTTCGAAGTCTTCTCTAATCCGAAAAACATACATAAATCGTACGACTACATCGTTCGTGATATCGGAGATTATTACTTTGTTTAGTGTTACTTTCCCTTGGTGATAGCAAAAAGGAAGGATATACAATCTTACAAACCGATCAAGGGATTTTATTGTTATAGGAATTTCTTTATTTGTGAGGGTTAAAATCGAAAATGTTTGAGTCTTAGAATAGGTAGGACTCCCACACCTCTTTTCCCTTGGGAGAACGTGATGACCACCATTACATTTAAATACGTTGACGATACCCTCTACCATACCTCTAAGGAATTTTTTGATCCTTATTTTGGTGTTATACTGGGTCGTTATGGTAAAGATCCGTAAATGGGAATCCTTTAGTTTTCACTTTTTAAGTGTATATGGGGTTACAAGTGACGTCACGATAAATGTTATTGATCCTGTACCTTCGTTGGATTTACAGGTGACTGTCTACTCACTTATTTCTTCGACACCATGTACATATATATTTTGTTACGTTATGATGAGTCAGTATTGGATAATATGTCTCACTTCATTCAGTCTTTCTCTTTTCGTTTATAACATATTATCGTGCATATACCTCTTCCTTTACCGTTGGATGAAGTTATAAGAACGGACTTTTTAGGGTACCTGTCTCCTCGGACCGTCCGATGTTAGGTACCCCAGTGTTCTCTACCTGTGTTGAATCGTTGATTTGGTGGTGTTGTGTATACATACCTTAGATCTTCTACCATGACTACCTGGATAAACGTCCCGTCGTTACCTCTACGACTATATCTGTTGTCTCATGCCTGTTCCGACCTTCTTTCCATCCTCTTCCACTCTGTTTACCTCTCTCATCGTACTTTCGTATATGTGAAGGTACACTTTTTGTCTATCGGTTACCTTTAAACGACATACTGAAGAGACAGTGTTGGATCTCTCCACCCTTTCCCACCCTTCACCCTTCCTCGAAATTCTCCCTCCGTGCATACATGTGGATACCGATTAAGTATGACTACATACTGTCTTTAGTTTGGTTATAATATTTCGTTAGTAGTTAGTTAATTTTTATTTATATCGATTTTATTACAATAGGTAGGTAAAATAAGTAACATATATTAGGATCTTAATACCTATCTTTTGAGAAATTAATCGACAACTCAAAACAAACAAAAAAGTAATAAGATATAAGGATAGTTACTTTTTCCGGACATAATACGATCCGTCATTCTCCAAGATTTGACAGAGGTGATAAAAGACAACTATGTCGGAACCCTTTCAAAGATTTAAAGATACGTTGAGTCTAAGTTGTAGACATTGTACGATGTAAAAGGATGAAACGATCCGTAACACATATATTTTATTCAACAAGTTAACGATTCAACACAAGTTGAAAAACGTTGGGGTACATGGTGTCGTACGGTCCGAAGGAACAGGAAGTGATAGAGGGTCTCAAAAGAGTTTGAGTACAGCTAACTCCGTCACTACGGTAGGTTGGTAGAGTAAGAGACATCAGGGGAAGAGGAGGAAAAGAGTTAGAAAGGGTCGTAGTCCTAGAAAAGGTTACTCAGCCGAGAAGGGTAGTCCACCGGTTTCATAAACCCAAAGTCGAAATCGTAGTCAGGAAAGTTACTTATAAGTCCCAACTAAAGAAAAACCTGACTGATCAAACTGGAGGAACATCAGGTTCCCTGAGAGTTCTCAGAAGACGTCGTGGTGTCAAGTTTTCGTAGTTAAAAAACCACAAATCGGAAGAAAACCCCGAAGGGACCACCGAGTCTGACATTTTGCAGACGGACGTTACGTCCTTTGGACCCAAGCTAAGGACCCAGCCCTTCTAGGGGACCTCTTCCTTTACCGTTAGGTGAGGTCGTGACAACGGACCTTTTAGGGTACCTGCCTCCTCGGACTATCCGATGTCAAGTACCGCAGCGTTTCTCAGTCTGTGCTGACTCACTGAAGTGAAGCGAAGTAAATCGGAAGAAATACCAGGTTGAGAGTGTAGGTATGTACTACAAGTAGAAGACACTCTTACGGTTTTAGCGGTGATTGACGACTTGTTGGTAACTATCCTCCTACAACCTTGGCTGGTTTCTTTCTATGGGATGTAGATTCTTGTTTCCTTTTCGACGTTGTTTTACCATCCTACCCGTGTTAGTACAATTTTAGTTTAGGGTATGGGTGGTCTCTGAGAACCTCCCGTTTTTGTTTTAGAAGAAGTGTGGGTCCCCTTTCATCGTCACTGGGGCTGTTCTCTGACTCGGTCTGGACGAACACTTTCAAATTCCCAGAGGACTCCTCCACACCCAGTAGTCACCGGTCGGTGTCCCTGTCCCCGTGAATGTCGTCGTTTGACCCTCCACGTCGAACACCGCAATTCAGGAGAACTTCCTCCAGTGGTAATCGAGATGGTATCTCGGATATCGGAATGGTATCTCGACGACGTTGACCTCTTGTTAATATAGTTTCTCCAATGGTATAACAGCACTTCCAAGAACCGGGGTATATTCTAAAGGGATGGACCTCTAGACCTTTGACTGACCCTTAGGGGTCTCTTATACTGAAACTTCCAGTAGTTCTAAACTTATGTCTTGAAGGTGTCCTGACTCCCTTCGTCTCTATGAACCTCGCGTATTTTTTTGGAACACGTGTGGTTCCATTTCCTCGTCACTGAGGTGTTCTCTGGCTCGATCTGGAAGGGCACTCACAAACCCCCAGAGGACACATCCGTACCCAGTTGTCAACGGACGGACGACACCCCAGTCCCTGTGACCGTCGTCGTCAGATCCCTCCGTGTCGAACAACCGTATTCAGGAGAAGCTCCTCCAGTGGTAATCGGGATGGTATCTATGACTTCTGAGGTCTTGACCCGGTGAAGTCCGGTTTGTTGATTGTCCCTCCCTCGTGTCGGAGTGGGTAAGTGTCTTTTAAACTAATGTCTAAACGACTCGTACCGGGACGGGTGGTCTCGTTCCGGGTCAAAAGAAGTGTCGATCAGGGAGGGTAGTCCTTCGAGTGTGTTCGAAGAATAGAAGTAGGTAGGAATAGGAACGTGTTCGAAGAATAGGAGTAGGTAGTCTCCCGTCTGTCTTCTTCGTTCTTGATGTTAGAGTACCGGAGGTCTTACTTTTAGTGTTAGTGTCTTTTGATTGGTTTTACTAGAATGCTTAGTGTCGGAACACATTGAGTTACTTCGATACTTGGTACGGTACGCCCCGGTGGGTTCTACCTACCCAGCACCCCCTCTCAAGACAGTTTCGTGTCAGGCGACCTCTTCCCTCACTGTTTGGAGACGTTATAAGAACGGAACTCTTGGGGTACTTGTCATACTTTTCTGTTTTTCTATACTGTGACCTCTTACTCGGAGGGTCCAGACATCCACAGATTATACGATGACCCCTTCTCGTCTCTTTATATTTTATTCATGAAATACATTTTCACAGATCATACGACGTCCTAGGTACTATCAAGGAAACTTTGTAATTGTCGAAATTACCAATTTGCATTCGTTTACGACGTTTGTCAATAGAAAGCGACAGCGAAAAATGAAAAAGGTAATTTGACATACCCTTAGTCAACTCAGGAACGGGGAGACTGTTATATCTTTACCGACTCCACCCTCTAGTAAAGACCCTTGTCTGTATAAAGGGACGACTCTATTTGACTGTTCCTCCTACTTTCCAGTAAGATCTTTTTGTTAGGTTCACTCAAAAATGATGGATTCTACAGGGTTTTCCTAAGATATCCTTTACTTTCATTTTCACTGTCTTTCTTGTTACTACAATTATACAAAGATTTTATTTTCCGTATACGTTAAGGATTACACACGTTTTACCTATGAACCATACATTACAGATCGGGAGACCACCGTAAGTTAGTCACGAATTATTACCGTTTCTATTACACTAATATAAAGGGTGAGACGGGAAAGTTCTCGGGAGACTTCATTCTCGTCAGATATTAGATAATTATGGAGGTCCACTGACACAGTTCATCGTAATGGACCTGATTTCTTTCTGTACGATCGTTCTAGTTCCAGTACCTACCAATAGTAAATACGAATCCATAAAACAGGATGTTAAAGACTTACGTCACTCCAGAGAACAGTGTGTCAGTAGATCTCTTTTTCCGTGACCTCTTTATGTTCACTCGTTAATTTTAAGGTAAACGACGGGATCCGAACAAAACTCAAGTAACAAGTCGTATACTCAATCAAGTTCTCAAAGTGAAAGTCGTCAAGTAAACTAACTTGAACCCCGGTTATTTTCGTTCTCCGGTCTATTTTGTCATCCTTTATAGACACCGAACTCTTACATCGATTCTGACCATTACTATCTTTTATACTTCGTTGTCGATAATCTGACGAAATAAAAGTTTAAAAAAATATAACATCATTGCATTACAAATTGAAATAGGGGAGAAGTAATGGACTTGATAAAATCATTCAAGAGTCTTGTACCATCAGGGTTCTCAGTCGTGACAGAAAAAAATATAAGAAAGTTACTCACCAGGACTATTTAACAGGGATCTACTCATGAGACTTTTAGGAAGTACAAACTAAAACATGGGTTATTTGTACCACTAGAGGATTGAAAGTCTACACGGTAAATAATTTTTTTTTTCCTTATTTATTTAGACTAATCTCTATCAATATTTCCTGATTCTGTGTATCTTTAGTGTGAACACTAGTAGTGAAATACTATCAATTCTTCTGGATAGATATCACGAATTTTAAACCACTCTATCTTTTATACCTTCTGATACATATATTTTCTCTTCTTTTGATATCGATAAAGATAAAAGTACGATAACCCACTCAAAAACTGTTGTCTATAGGAACAATCTATCGTAAAATGATACTAAGGACTGAACCAAAGAACTAAAGAATATGATTATGCAAGAAATTCATCCCACATACTTAAATGAAATTCATATTTCCTACCGATACCGTCGGTTGAAACACTTATAGGGGTCACTACGAAGTGAAGAACCGTAAGGGTAGAATTATTTGAGGGAAGGGTGTTAATTATCCCTACTGGACGTACTGGTGGTCTTAAAATTTCTTTACTGTTATGTACTGAAGGTTTAAAACAGAAAGAACTCAGTAAGTGAGAACCCCCTCGATCGACGGTACACTAGTCCTGTGAGTTCGTCAGGTTCCGTCTCCAGGTACAGTTCTCTAACTCCGTAGGACTTTTGTTCACTCATCTAGTTAACCTTCATATAGGAGATCAGGGTCAGTTCGAAACTTCTCGTATCGTGGTCGGTTGTAGAGCTGTCGTTGGAAGGCTCTCTGGGAGTGGGGTTTGTTGGGTTGATTCGGAGAGATTTTAAGGACTGGACGTCCTTTTCACTTCGTTATTTGTAAACAACAAAGTTCGGTCATCAAAGACCTAATGTGTCTTTGTTTATTTATGTCAACGATTATCCTTAATATGATAGTAGATGACTCTTATTAACATTAGAATCAATGATTTTTTATGAATGTACGTAAGTTCACAGGATCTAAATAAAAATTATACGAGATATGAAATATGAAAAAAAAAAAAAAACGTTCTTGGGAAAAGGACGACAAGGAAAGAGGTCCCTACGAGAACGTAGGAAAAATGAACAGTTTTAAGACGGATAGGAAGATTCGAACGACTTTAAGGTTTTCAAGGAAGAGGTACATTGGTAGACGAGGTAAGTCTTCGTTTGAGTAAGGAGTCTTGACCGTGTTATGAAGTAAAAATATATAGAATATTGTGCAGTACGTAACGTCACCAGAAGGAAGAACAGGATTGTTATAGGTCCAATTATAAGAACTCTGGAACTCGAATATAGAAAAACCAGAAAATACGTAGTACCAGTGATCAGAATTCTGACAGTATCCATTTCGGATCTGGGACTCTACTCTTGTTCAGTTCCTTTTATCTTAATTTTAGAAATAAATGTAGAACTTTACACTAAACGAAGTGGATACTTTACTCTTACTCACATTCTTGCTACTCCAGAGTCTCAGTAGTACTTCTATATTTTCGCATTAAATCTTTTTCATGGTCCTTATCGTAATCGTATTACGTTCACGAGTTTTATTAATATTGTACTACGGTAAAAATAAAAGACAAGTGTATCATATATTATTATGATAAAGAATACACAGTTAGACACAAAATTCGAAAAGTATAACTAATGGAATATTTTAGGAGGATATCTGGAATACGTGACAGTGTGAGGATTCACTTCTTTGGCCTCGTGTCTCTTCTACCTTTCGAATGGATCACAGTATTTTGACCAATTCACCGTCAGACCTAATCATTATTGAGAAGAGTCGGATCTCAAGTCACGGTTTGGTTAAATTATATAAAGAAACAGGTATTCATACTCAACTTATACACTTGAATCACCTATGTAGGTCCTTCATACTAAATGCACCTATAAAAACACACATACTTAGAAAATGTGAGGTATACTTTTGTTTTGTGTACTCCTGCCCCATATCTGTAGAGAATACGTAAAGAGAAGCCTATCGAGTGGGGAAACTTGTAAATTTCGTCCGTCTCTGTTCCTTGTTCCTACCAGGAACTAATACATCTTTTAACTAAAAATAATGTTTCATACTTTGATGTGGTAGATTAAATAGTTATCTTGAGTAGTCTTTACCTCTCCACACGGTGTCGTTAATTACCGTACACTGTTTTAACACAACTCTTGGGTAAATATTTTGTCCTTATGATTATTGTTGGGATATACCTAACAAAATTTCTTATTAACTGATTAGAAAGTTTTTGAAGATCGTGTAAGGACACTTTCACTTTCAAAATCAGTGAGTCAGTACAGACTGAGAAACATTGGGGTACCGGACATCGGGTGGACCGAGGAGACAGGTACCCTAAGAGATCCGTTCTTGTGACCTCGTCCAACGGTAAAGGATGAGGTCCCCTAGAAGGGTTGGGTTCCTAACTTGAACTCAGAGGACGTAACGTCCGCCTAAGAAATATCAGACTCGGTGGTTCCTTTGTGTAAGGATCCGAGTGAGTCATTTACAATTAGGAGAATAAAGGTGTCATGGTTACCCGAATCAGTCATATCCTATCCAATACGAAAGGATTGTTCTTTGAGGTTTTCGGGTCACTGTATTTTTACTATTTCCGAACAAAAACGAAGGGTGTTTCAGGGAATGTTTAAATTCACTAAATGATTCAGTCGACAGATAAACTACTAAATCATAACTGGAAGGATAGTTATATACGAAAATTCTAAAGATCCGATTTTCTTCACTTCAGATTGTAATTGTCAATTTACGAAGGTGTACTGTGGAAGGTACACAGTGAAAGTGAAATTAAGATAATTAGTTTTGTTCCGTATACTGGTATCAATTGAATGTTCCTAGTCCGTAGGAACTTTCATGTTATGAAAGTTCATGGTACTTCCTTCTCTTGGTTTTTATTATCATTCGTCGAAATAGTGATGGTATATTAATAACAAAATAAACATAAAAATCCTACTAAACGAAATAGTAACTGAGTTCTAGTATACTAATTCGAGATCGATTATGACTAAATTCAGTAATTTAGTAAAAAATGGTATATCTTCTTTTTATTAACAACTAACACATAAAACAATTAATCTTACACCGAGTAAATGATACAATAACCAAAGTACTCACTTTTAAATGAAAATCCAACACACATTTATACACACACACGTACGTGTGTACGTTAAGAAAAAATAAAGTATTTCTTTTTACAGTTTAACTATGTACTCGAAGATTCCAGAGACGAAGATCGAGATATCATAATTATCGACAGGAAAGCCTTTCTGTTTTTTGAAAGTTTCAATATGTCTCTAAAAGAACGGTCTATGAGTACCTTTAGTCAACTCTATAGTGTCTATGAGGAAAATGTAACCTGGTTTAGAAACGAGAAGACAAAACGAAATAACGTACTCTGATCGACCCCTTCTTTAAACTATGTCATACATTAACAGTATATTTTATTTTTACTTTTGTACTAGAAGGTTTCTCAAATTTGAAAGTTTATGTTCAACCGAAATAATACCGAATTTTGTTTGTTTGTTTGTATATTTGATGTATAATTATTTGACTATATAAATCTCGTCCCGAAGTACCCTAGAAAGTATAGAATAAAATGAAGATTCTCGGTTTCCAACGTAACCTTATGTCCCTTTCTTATAGTATATTGGTTGATCATATAGGGGTTGATCATGTTATACATTCTACTAAACTCAGAAAACCTGAGACACCCTCTCCCTCTCCCACCCTACTAAACCCCCTTACCGTACCTTTGTACATATTATAGTATATTCTTTACTTAGCGGTCAGGTCCAAGCTATGTCCTAGGAACCCCGACCACGTGAACCTACTGGACCTCCCTACCATGTTCCTCCCTCCACCCTCCACACAAGTCCTACCCCTTGTGTACATCCGGGCACCGTCTAAATACAACTACACACCGTCTTGGTTATGTTATAACATTTCATTAATCGGAGGTTAATTTTATTTAAATTTAAATTTTTTTCTACTAAACTTACACAAATATAAAATAGATCTATTTTTTAGTATAAAATAAATCTATATAAAAAAGAAATTTATTATAATTACAGAAAATTCTTAAGGTTCCTTTACATAAAAAAAGTAAAAAATTCATTATTCATATCATTTATCGACACCTATATAATATATAATACATAAAAGTGTATAATCATTAATATAGTTTATTACTGGAATAATTTTTGTGTGTCACCTATTTAATATCGATATTTTCTCTAGTCATATGACATGTAGGTAATACGTGTTTAATGATCGAAGATTCATTATATATCAGTAATCGTCGTTACACTTTTGAACTGTTCAATTTGAGATGATTATCTATAATTACCGTTACGTAACACTCAGTGACTACAATTAAAATTTTACAACGCCGAAACCTTGTCTAAAAAAATTTTCTTATAAAAGTTGTGGGACCACATTTCGAAGACACCCCAATAAACTGTCTACAGGACACTCAAGGAAGCTTCGTCCCCTATTTTCATATCACGAGGTTTGTTCTTTCACACTCGTCTTACCGAAAACCCGTACACCCACCTCTCCGACCGTGAAAGAGTCAAGTTAATTTACCTTAAAATTTAACACTTAAACGTGTCTCGACTTTTTTCTGTCGGTACACCTTCAAACAAAAGTAAGAATTTCACTTAGGAGGACACGGGAACTATGTGAGCACCTCACGAGTCTTGACGATTACAGTTCAGAAGGACATTACACTCTACAACCCTGTGTATACAAATGCACCTCCTTTGACTCCATATCTCATCGATTTTGGTTAAACAAAATCGTACTATCCGAACTGAAAGATTTTACGTACTTAAAAGAGCACAACGTTCTATTAAGTTATATTTACCAGTATTGACTAATAAAATTAAGATCTGTTCTACCTCATTCGTGTAAGGTGGTCGAGTGAAGGTGATTAACGTTGATTTTGACTTGTGTTACGTATTTAGTTGAGAGTCTTCTGAGATGAACCACCTTTCCTCTTTTACCTGCCCTACGACATCACTTCTCACGGATTCCTTCCTGTACATACAGGACCAGACCTATGATTTCGTCGGGTGTTAAAACTTTACAGTCACTCGTATCTGAGCTTGTTTTATTTTGTCAGGATTCTTTTCGGGTCAGAGAGACCGGACTCCTGATTTTTGTCCTATCAGGACTTTTCTTGAAAAACTGATATATCGATAAGACCCCTTTTCAACCCGTCAAGGTATACTTTGATTTGTATGAAGATAATATATCAATACGTAATAATGAAGATTTGTAAATGAGATTTCATCACTTCTGACAAGTATGTAGTTTTTTTAGTTGTGATTGGTTTATGAAATAAAATGGTTTATGAAACCATTGAAATAAACATTAGTCATTTTTGATGGATGGATATCGATTTTTATATTTACCAAGATACTACAATTAAGTACGCCAAAATGTAAAATATAAAACGGAAATGAAAAAGTACCTAGTAACCGATGTTGGTGACCTACGTAGACTTTAGAGTATCTTCTACTAAAATAAAACGACCGTAAAATTATTCCTTGTATTAATCTTTTAGTCACGAGTTCGGTGATTGATTTTTACTCCCTTCCTTTTGTAACTTTGATTCTATAATCTTACATTGATTTCAATTTAGGTAGAAAATATAAATCCGGTAGCTATAGTTACAGGTCCTAATTTAAAACCTACTACTATATTTTACTTACTATGGTATTTTTACATAAAAAAGGGTACATAGAAAAATTACCTCAAGTCCCTTATACGGTTGAATTTTCCGATTAACATTCAACAAATAGGTTTCGAAGTTATGATCGTCGAAATAGCTTTGGGACCGTTTTTGTACCGATTTTCTTTGAGTCGGTATTCCTTGTAACCATGTTCCTTAAGAAAGAAATATTTTATCGTGAATTTACAAAAGATTTTCATAGTCGATTGATAAATATTTTATTATAGTGGAGAAAGTAAAAGAGTCACAACGACCAAAACGTGACTATTCTAGTAAATCAATGATATAGTTTCCCTACTCAGATCCAGGAAGGTCTGTATAATTTTTTTATTGTCGATGAGAACCCATCCATCAACGAGTTCCTAAGAACGTAAAACTTACCTATCTAATCGGGGATGATTTCAATAATCATGATTAGTTTAAGATTTCACACAATCAGTGAGTCAACACAGGCTGAGAAACACTGGGGTATCTGACATCAGGTGGTCCCAGGAGACAGGTACCTTAAGAAGTCTGTTCTTATGACCTCACCCATCGGTAAGGAAGAGATCCCCTAGAAAGGTTGAGTCCCTAGCTTGGGTCCAGAGGACGTGACGTCCAACTAAGAAATGGTAGACTCGGTCGTCCCTTCGATCCTAGTTTACGAATATATATATATATATATATATATATATATATATATATATATATTTTAAATGGAATAAAAAAATTCGTAAATCATTCTTCAAACCACGTAACATCAACAAGTTGTACTTAAAAATTGACATGATATTTTCGTCCCACCAGGGTAATAATTTTGTTGATATAGTTCCTTCTTACCCTAATAAAATCTCACAATTTATTATTTTTGTAACGTTAGTTTCTATAAAATTTTCCCCGAAGGGTCCACCGTGGTCACCATTTCTTAGACGGATGGTTACATGTTCTACGTTCTCTGTACCCAAGTTAGGGACCCAGTCTTTCTAGGGGACCTCATCCTTCACCATTGGGTGAGGTCATAAGAATGGATCTTTTGGGCTACTTGTTGCGTTGTTTCTTTTTACTATGAAACCCCCCTTATCAAAACTTTGGAAATTAAAACTTGTAAAATTACTGTGGTAGAGAACACAAACTCTTTTATTTATATAATAAAATTTCTCTCTTAAGAAACTTTGATTACAGGATTATACCGTAAAGATATAATTTTCCAGCTGAAAGAAACATTATGTAGTTTTGTTTACGTAAAGAACGTAAACCTCCTGATTAGACACCATCGTATTTACCAAAAATTAACTATCTACGAAAAGTGGGTCGTTCTGGTAAAAGGAAGTAAAGTTTTGTAAAATGTGAAACGTTGTATCTTTTACTTCACACCAAATTGATACAGATCTAAAAATATAATACTAGAGAGAATTAACAGAAAAGAGTTGTCTAATTAAAGGGACCGGAGTTCCCAGTGAAGGTATGCTAATTGTTCTTCTATATAACGTTAAAGAGAAAGTTCAGGGTGAAGGTTGAAAAGTGGAAGTGTATCCTACAAAGGTTAGTCATAAGGGTGGAGACGGAGTCTAAATCATAAATAAAAGGAAGAAACAGTTTAGTCGTGTTTGACAAGAGTATTAAAGATGATTATTGTTGACAATCAGTAATCACTAGATTCTGACTTTTGAACTTTGTTGAAAAGGAGGTAGAGGCTAGTGAGACTTAAGGAACAACTAGAAGGGATGGGAAACAAAAAGTCCGACTAAAGAATGAAAGATTAGAGTCCCGATAGTCCAGTGAGACTAAGGAGTTGGGCATAGTCTTAAAGTATGATAGTAAAGATATTAGATAGATATGTAGTGATACCATAATTTTAGGAGACAGAATACAAGGTAAGGTGTACTTCTTTGAAAACTCCTTGGGGTATTGAATTACTCTTCTTTGGTTTATGAAATTGAACTTTCAATATCGGACACACAGGGAATGTGTGTGAAGGGTGTAATAGAGAATAAAGAGAGATGACTGTTTGAAAGATGGTGTTCCTTCCGACTAAAAGAGTGACAGAGGATCAAAACGATTGGTGATGTATCAAAGGTGGTAAAGAGAAAAAGAAAAGTAGATAAAGGTGGGATGAAAGGTTGTTCTTATTTTCATACATTTAATTAAGTTATAAGAAAATTTTTTAGTGGAACAATAAAACGAGAACTAAATGTTAAAATAGGATCATTATCCCGAAGGGACCACCGAGTCTGTTGTTCCTTAGACGGACATTACATCCTCTAGGTCCAATCTAGGGATCCAACCCTTCTAGGGGACCTCTTCCCTGACCGATGGGTGAGGTCATAAGAATGGACCTCTTAAGGTACCTGTCTTCTCCGACCTCTCGATGTTAGGTCCGTCAACGTTTCTTAGCCCGTACTGACTCGTTGTGAAAGTAAAAAATAGGTTCATTATTTATTATTGATGAAAGTCGTAAAGTGAATTAATCTAAGATCCTCTATTCTCTATAAATAGGTAAAATATATATTTTTGTTTACTTCTAGTTACTACAAGTCATTTAAAGGGTTTCAGTGTTTGGTCCTTTGTAAAGAAATGGAGTACCGAGTAAGAAAAGTTTATACAAGGGTGATAGTATAGTCAATGGAAATTTTTGTAAGTATAGGCAGCAATAAACCCCCACACATACCCAAGTCAGTGAGTCAGCATAGACTGAGAAACACTGGGGTACCTGACGTCGTGTGGTCCGAAGGGACAGGAAGTGTTGAATTGACCACACCCTGTCCTCTTTACACAAAAAGGCATGTTGATTAAAGCTTTTCTTAAGTGTGTCTTAACACCAATTCTTGATTCCAAAACCATGTTTTATCAGGACCTAAATTTAGAGTCGAAATAGATGAGTGGTCCATTTGTCCATTCAATGAGTGATAACACTTCGAAACCAAAGAAACAGAAATTTTACCAGTACCACTACCACACATGAAGTATCGTGACTGATGTATACTTTCGTGAATAACATCACAAACGGTAAATTGTTGATGATAAAAATAATGTCAAAAACAGACCGTTACCCCTATCACTAAGTCTCTCACTTTATATAAGAGTTCTCTATAGACACTAGGTCTCTGTAAATCTAAAAATTTTGGTGTATACTACAGATTGTGTCACCTTGTTTATGTATTACTACTTTAAAATCAGTGAGACCAGTTGGTCCCACCGTTCAAAACTATTTCGACAGAAAAACAATCGAAATTTAAGATAGACTCAATTCACATAATACGATTGACTCAATTGGTATAAAAGTAACATATATAGGTCAATCCGGGACACACTACCAAACAAAATACACAGTCGAACTAACCCGGTATTCTACTACACTTACTACACTATAACAGTCTATAATACGACCCACACTGAGACTCCCACAAAGACTTACTGTAATTGTAAACTTACTCATTTGACTCATTTCCTCTAACAAAGAGGGATTACACTCATCCGGAGTAGGACACTGTCTACTGGATTTGACTTTTGGACGTATGTCGTTCACTTCTGTTTTTGTTTTTCAAACTCATTCTCCCTCGAAACGGACGGACGGACAAACTTGACTCTGCAACCAGAGGACAGGAGTTTAACGTTAAGTGTAACGGTCGAAAGGACCCAGAGGTTGAACGGTTAACGTCTAGACCCTTGAAGAATCGGAGGTATTAACACACTTGGTTAAGAAAGGGAGGAGAAAGAGATAAAGTATAATCTGTATCGTGATTCATAATGACCTTTTCTTAGACATCCTCTCCTACACTTGGATTCTATATGGACAGTGTATTCTCCATGACTTTTCTGAGACTACGACCCTCCCTAACCGCCGTCCTCCTCTTCCCCCACTGTCTCCTACTTTACCAACCTACCGTAGTGACTGCACTACCAGCACTCAGACTCACTTGAGGCCCTCAACCACTACCTGTCCCTCCGGACCGCACGACGCTAAGTACCCCAACGTTTCTCAGTCTGTGTTGACTCACTGACTTGACTTGACTTATGTAATTATGTAAGACAATGTACGTTTTGCCGGAGTGTACTCGTCTATGATTTTAGTTTTGTTTTGTGGACTCGTGGTTCTTGTCTCGGTGAAAGACTTAGTAGTCATGGTCTCCACTTTCATATCCTTTTTTTGTTCCGGTTTTGACACCGAGTTGTGTCTTCAGGTCTACTGAGAAAAACTGCAAACCTCGGAAGTAGGTATACTGTTGATATCCTCTTTTCTTGATATTATCCTTTTCCTTTCCCCTGTAAAACTTTGAGATTTTTAGTAAGAGACGAAACTTACTAATAAAAAGATTTCCGTAGAGAACAATGTCGAGATAGTACTTGAAGAAATCTTTACCGAGTACACAGTTTTACTTGAGAAAGTAAAGAACCAATAAAACATAAAAATAAATTATAATTGAAGTAAATTATTTAAGATATCCAAGTTTATTTTATACTGAAAGTTTTGAGTACTTTTATACCGGATTTATAGTCGTAAAAGGATTTCATTACCCGTTAATCATTCTCGTGAATCGAACTTTAGAATTCAAAACTATATTCTAGACAAATATCCTATAGATAAAAACTCGTCTAAGTGAATTTTGAAAAGGAGAATTGGAGGTCTTCCCTTTCGAAGTCAAGGCTTCCAATTTTATTACGTTTCTCATAAGAGAACTATAAAGGTTCCTTTATAACCTAATAAGACTACAGTGAAACCTCAACACATACTTATGAGGTAACTCGTTAAGTACTTCACTAGGATTTAGGTCTATTTAGTCAAGTCCGTTGGACGGACGGTCTACGAATTCATCGAATACACCGGAACTGAACAGATAGGTTAGTCTTCTTTTTGTCTTTGTTTCACCAGTTTTAGGATAGAGTTTTGTCGGTTCTTGTAAGGTAAGTAATCTCCGGTTTTGAACCCTCCGGAAAACAAAATCATGAACATTTAACAGAATGTCACGACTCCAGTAAGAAAAAAAAAAAAAAGCCAAATCGACAAGTCCTGTGACGCGAACAAAATAGAGTAAAATTTTATTTGTTCACTGGGACAGAATTGTATTATTTCTTGTTTTAAGATTCTCTAAGAACGCAACCATAACGGAAAAGTGTAACACGGAAATATTTGAAAATAACCGATTCATTTAAGTAGATTCGAGTGAATAAAGGATATATAGTTTATAATAATGACATTGAATACACGTACACTGGGAACCCCAAACGAAAGAAACCTAAGTTTTACTTAGTAATTAAAACCTGTGGAAAGGAGGAATATAATTATAAAGGATACTTATGGAAATCTTTTGATTCTTCACCAAGAGTTGGAAGGGTCGGGGTTACGTCTTTTGTAAAAATAATCCCTGTCTAAAAATTACCGTCGTAACCGTCTGAAACTTTCAAAGAAGACCTAAATATATCTTTGGTATCCTTCCACCTACGAGAGGATTTGTAAGTACTCCAGTAAGGAAGGTTTATTGAATATATGACTGAAAATTGGTTCTTAATTTTTCTTNGATTCTTCACCAAGAGTTGGAAGGGTCGGGGTTACGTCTTTTGTAAAAATAATCCCTGTCTAAAAATTACCGTCGTAACCGTCTGAAACTTTCAAAGAAGACCTAAATATATCTTTGGTATCCTTCCACCTACGAGAGGATTTGTAAGTACTCCAGCAAGGAAGGTTTATTGAATATATGACTGAAAATTGGTTCTTAATTTTTCTTTTTTTTTTATATATATATATATGTGTGTATATACACATACACATACATACGTGTGTGTGTGTGTATTGATAAAATATCGACTAAAATTACGTAATTTTCATATACTCTTTAGAACCCTTATCAAAGATTTTACTATTACCATCCTTATTATTCTACTTGACATTCACACACGAGATCTGGGATTGATACAAGAACACTGTTCTATTCATAAAAGGAATATTGACCTGTAAAAGAAGAAGATACTACTGAACAAGGTCTATTTTTATGTCTCCAGACATTAGTCTTTTCTCATTAATTCAGTCAAATAATGAAAAAGAGACCTTCATCCTACAGAAGAAATATATGTTCGTCTATTACTTCACCTTTTTCCTTCTTACTTTAATACTCATTCTTAAAAGTCAGTCATCGAGAAATCTTTCCGTGTCAAAATTCCTTTGTTAAGATAAGTGGTAACGTTGTTTTTCTTATTTTATGAATCCTTATATAGATGGATTTCCTTGTTTTCTGTATATATATATCTTTTGATATTTTGTGACTACTTTCTTTAGTTTCTCCTATGTTTATCTACCTCTTTATATGACCCCAGGTCGGGGTCACCTAGGTCCCATTAAGCTTCTCCCCTGCCACACCGTTCTCTCTATATATCTAAATCTCTATATTCCTCTCTAATCCTTTCTTATCACATTACCCTTTAAATCTCCTCCTTTCTTCGACATAAGGAACCAAATGCATCTATCGGTTATTTCGGGGCTCTGTTCCTTGAACTTGATAGATGCATCCCGGTGTTCACGGGTGAACTTATCACCTCCCGCGGGACGGAACACGAGGGAGAGCGCACCCAGAATCTTCGGGTCCGTTTATTCATCTGTACCTATCGGAAATACGGGGTCTGCCCTTAGTCGGTTTTTTATCTCATTCTTTCTTCTTCTGTGCCCCCTTGGTCAGAAAGAAAGGTCCTTGACCGGACTCTTTGACCAGGTAGGAAATAACAGACCCTTTCGAAAAATATGAAAACCAACATGGATCTCTAGTTACCATATTATGTTTCAATGCGTCGTAGTCGTCGGGACTGAGAATGGCTCTGGTCCGAAAGAGAGACGTATGGATCGACATATGTGTTCAGAATCCACTAAATGTAGTAGAAGACCGGTCCTCCGGATAATCGTAAAATGCCGGGAAAAGACTATTCCCAGGTAGTTGGTCTTTCGAATAAACGGAATTTTCACAACAAGAATGATTTCAGACCACGGTGAGAGTCTTTCGTGACTAATTCCAATACAAGAATATATCGTTCCTGTGTTGTTAAATATTGTTCCTTTCTCCTCATGTCACTAAATATTGTTTCGCTTTCAAGTGATTGAGTTTTCAGATCACAACTATTGTACTTTTGATGATATAAGGAAAAAGATATAGGGTTAATGTAACTAATTATAGGAGGTCCACGGATTTTCTATTTCTTATACCTCCGGACCGTCGTCGGTAACTGAGTTGTCACTTTGGGTAGTGGTTATATTGAAAATCGAGAAATCTTTTCCGAGATATAGAAATTCTACAAAATTCGAAGCACGGAGAGCGTCAACCCCCCGACATTTGTTAGTGTTCAACATTTTCAGAGACAGTCCGTTCAATCTCTCGGTAGTCTTCCTAAACTCAACTCTGTGAGGTAAGTATACGTCCTCTGGTCAACCTCGAGATTCAATTGAAAAAGGTCTCTTTCCACCTTCCCCTATCGGGGGACATTACAGTCTTCTCATATCATCTCGTCTGTCATTTGTCTGTCTAAAACCAAAGCCCCATCCACGAGTCCGTCTACTGGGGAACACTGGACTGAGTGGAACGGGGTAGTCCAGAGAGGCGTACTGGAACAGTACCCACCCTAGAGGGCACGACCGAGCGTCGTCTTTATATGGTACAAGTACCTAACCTTATTAGTTATATCACTTTTACTCATATGATGGGTTTCTTTAGAAACTAAGTTACGTTAGGGATAGTTCGATGGTTGTCATAAAAAGTGTCTTGATCTTGTTTATTAAAGTGTTAAGCATACCTTTATGTTTTTTTTGAACTTATCGGTTTCGTTAGAACTCTTTCTTACCTTGATCTCCTTAGTTGGAAGGACTGAAGTTCGATATGATGTTTCGATGTCAGTAGTTCTGTCACACCATGACCGTGTTTCTGTATTTATATCTAGTTACCTTGTTTTATCTTTGGGGTCTCTATTTAGGTACGTGGACACCTGTTGAATAGAAACTGTTTCCTCCGTTCTTATATGTTACCTCTTTTCTGTTAGAGAAATTGTTCACCACGACCCAGTTGGTGAACATTTTCTTTCTTTGATCTTGTCAAAGATTGTGGTATGTGTTATTATTTGAGTTTTACCTAATTTCTAGATTTACATTCTGGTCTTTGATATTTTGAGGATCTCCTTTTTTTTCCGTTTTGTAAGAGACTGTATTTAGTATCGTCCTAGGGGATACTGGGTGAAGGGTCTAATTACCTTTATTTTCGTTTTTATTTGTTTACCCTATATTAATTTGAATCTTTGAAAACGTGTTACTTCCTTTGATATTCGTTCCACTTTTCTGTCGGAAGTCTTACCCTTTTTTATTATCGTTTACTTCGTTGACTGTGTCTTAATTAGAGTTTTTATATGTTCGTTGAGGACGTCGAGTTAAGGTCTTTTTATTTGCTGGGTTAGTTTTTTACCCGGTTTTTTGATTTGTCTGTAAAGAGGTTTCTTCTGTATGTCTACTGATTGTTTGTACTTTTTTACGAGTTGTAGTGAGTAATAGTCTCTTTGTGTTTAGTTTTGGTGTTACTCCATGGTAAAATGTGTTCAGTCTTACCGACAATAGGTTTTCAGATGTTCGTTATTTACGACCTCTCCCACACCTCTTTTCCCTTGGGAGAACGTGACAACCACCCTTACGTTTGATCATGTCGGTGACACCTCTTGTCACACCTCTAAGGAATTTTTTTGTCTTTTATCTTGACGGTATACTGGGGAGTTAGGGTGACGACCCGTATGTGTGACTCCCTTGGTCTTAACTTTCTCTGCACACATGGGGTCACAAGTAACGTCGTGACAAATATTATCGGTCCTGTACCTTCGTTGGATCCATAGGTAGTCGTCTACTTACCTATTCTTTCGACACAATATATATATGTTACCGTATAATGTGTCGGTAATTTTTCTTAGGTAAACTTAGTCAAGATTTCTCCACCTATATTGACCTCGGATAATACGTCTCACTTCACTCGGTCTTTCTTTTTATGGTTATGTCATACGACGACGACGACGATTCAGTGAAGTCAGTACAGGCTGAGACATACTGGGGTATCTGCCGTCGAGTGGTCCGAGACGGCAGGGACCCTAAGAGGTCCGTTCTTGTGACCTCACCCAACGGTAAAGGAAGATGTTACATCCTTTCACTTTTCACTTTCTTCAGCGAGTCAGCACAGACTGAGAATCACTGGGGTACCTGACGTCGGACGGTTCGAGGAGGTTGGTACCCTAAAAGGTCCGTTCTCATGACCTCACCCCACGGTAACGGCGGAGGGGGTTGTGTCATACGACGACGACGATTCAGCGAAGTCAGTACAGACTGAGACACTCTGGGGTCTCTTCCGTCGGGTAGTCCGAGGGGGCAGGGACCCTAAGAGGTCCGTTCTTATGACCTCACCCAACTGTAAAGGAAGAGGTTACGTACTTTCATTTTTCACTTTCACTTCAGCGAGTCAGCACAGGCTGAGGATCACAGCGGTACCTGACGTCGGGTGGCCCGAGGAGGTAAGTACCCTAAAAGGTCCGTTCTCATGACCTCACCCCACGGTAACGGAAGAGGGGTTATGTCATATGATTACGTATATATACCTTAAATCTTTCTACCATTGCTACTGGAATATAGTCAAGTCAAGTCAGTGAGTCAGTACAGACTAAGAAACACTGGGGTACTTAGCGTCGTCGGTCCGGAGGGACAGGTAGTGGCTGAGGGTCTCAAGTGAGTCTGAGTGCAGGTAGCGCAGTCACTACGGTATGTCGGTAGATTAGTAGACAGTAGAGGTAGAGGAGGACGGGGGTTAGGGAGGGTCGTAGTCTCAGAAAAGGTTACTCAGTTGACAAACGTACTCCATCGGTTTCATGACCTCAAAGTCGAAATCGTAGTAAGGAAGGTTTCTTGTGGGTCCCGACTAGAGGAAGTCTTACCTGACCGACCTAGAGGAACGTCAGGTTCCCTGAGAGTTCTCAGAAGAGGTTGTGGTGTCAAGTTTTCGTAGTTAAGAAGTCACGAGTCGGAAGAAGTGTCAGGTTGAGAGTGTAGGTATGTACTGGTGACATTTTTGGTATCGGAACTGATCGACCTGGAAACAACCGTTTCATTACAGAGACGAAAAGTTATACGATAGATCCAACCTGTATTTAAAAGAAGGTTCCTCATTCGCAGAGAATTAAAGTACCGACGTCAGTGGTAGACGTCACTAAAACCTCGGGGTCTTTTATTTCAGACTGTGACAAAGGTGACAAAGGGGTAGATAAAGGGTACTTCACTACCCTGGCCTACGGTACTAGAAGCAAAAGACTTACAACTCGAAATTCAGTTGAAAAAGTGAGAGGTGAAAGTGAGAGTAGTTCTCCGAAAAATAAAGGAGAAGTGAAAGATGGTATTCCCACAACAGTAGACGTATGGACTCCAATAACTATAAAGAGGACAGTTAGAACTAAGGTCGAACACAAAGAAGGTCGGGTCGTAAAAAGTACTACATGAGACGTATATTCAATTTATTCATCCCACTGTTATATGTCGGAACTACATGAGGAAAGGATAGACTTTGGTCAGACAAAAAGGTACAGGTCAAGATTGACAACGAAGGACTGAACGTATGTTTAAAGAGTTCTCCGTCCAGTCTACCAGACCATAAGGGTAGAGAAAGTCTTAAAAGGTGTCAAATAACACTAGGTGTGTGAGTTTCCGAAACCGTATCAGTTAGTTCGTCTTTATCTACAAAAAGACCTTGAGAGAACGAAAAAACTACTAGGTCACCTACAACCGTTAAACTAGAGAACAAGGAGACGGAAAAGATTTGGTCGAACTTGTAGACCTTCAAGTGTCAAGTGCATAACGACGTCGGACCGAACCTATTAAAACTCGTAATGAAATGATACGTTCTGTCGTTTTCTCTGTGTCTACATATCTTGACAGAAAACCTGAGACACCCTCTCCCGCTCCCCCCCCTACTAAACCCTTTTACTGTAACTTTGTACATATAATAGTGTACACTTTACGTAACGGTCAGGTCCAAGCTACGTACTCTGTCCCACGAGTCCCGATCACGTGACCCTACTGGGTCTCCCTACCCTACCCCTCCCTACACCCTCCCCTACCTTTTGTGTACATGTGGACACCTACTAAGTACAGTTGTATACCATTTTGGTGATGTTATAACATTTCATTAATCGGAGGTTAATTTTATTTCTTTAAATCTTTTTCTTTTAAATTTTTCCTTTTTTTTTCCGCGTCAAACCATTGGGTTACTTCATAGTATCGTAATAAGTAGACTATTTATATATAACCCTTTAGTCATACACAACCATAACTCTTATGTCTGTATCAAGAAAGTTCAGGATAAAATCCATACCCAAAGTCTGTTGGATTGTATTATCATTGAATTCTATCGACAAAGAAGATAAAGTACATTTTTAGAGTCGAAGAAGATAGAACGATAAGAAAATAAGAGTCATATACTGAGGACCGTTTCCGAAGTGGGTCCTATCATCATAAAACAGGTCGTACTTCTTCCCTTTTTACTTCCTTCTTGTTGGGAGGAGGGGATGGGATTAGAAATCCTTGTGGAAAGTATATGTTTCTCAAGTCGTCATTGTTCAGATTCCTCTCGACCCATTACGACAGTAAAGACTCACAAAAACAAATATCGATCATAAAATATTTTGGAAACTTCTCCAGTGTGAAAGTGTCTATGAACACATTTATTCCGTTTAGTAAAACAACTATATACTCGTTCTTTAGATTTCTCTTTTCTCTTGTGACCGACTGATAACATGTAAAACCGTTAACTCTTCATTAACATTCTCTTACTCACTACGATTGCGTCATCGTAAGAGAAAGGTCGAAAAGTAGAAGCCCTCGAATATAAAAGAGACGGATTTTGACCCACTTAAAAACCTCCACATTTAAATCAACCTTTCGTTTAAAAACTGACTACTATTGTAGTACCAGGTGTTTTTCTGACTCCACTTACATACGTTCTTCCCTCTAGATTCTTCGAATGACTGTATCTCTATCTAGTCAATCGATTTGTCTTATCCCGAAGATCACGAAAATTAGATGTATAACCTCTAAAAAAACTACATCGATCGATCATGAAGTCCAGCAGGATTCATTATAAGGTAGAGAACATAAAGTTTTACCCATACTTAATTTCTATGTGTTTTAATCCTCAAGATTCAACTCTATAATAAATGTATTTAGTGTTAAATTTTGGTTCAAGTTTACACAGAACCATCCAGCCCTTGGAACGGTAAATTTTTACTTTGGTCGGGGTGAATTCACTATTACATATATATCTTTATAGTTTCAAGACCATGTATAAATTTAAAAATAAAGTGTAAAAGAGGTCCACTTGTCTCTTTTATAAACAATGAGTAGTTTAGACATAAATTTATTGTAATTTACAATATCTTATAATTTCTTTATAACGTCTTAAATTTGTGATAAAATGGATCGATATACTTATACCATGTAACTCCCAATGTCCGTATTCATCTTTATTTGACATGTGAGCCGGGATTGTTTCGAATGTTAATTCAACTTGCCTTCCATTCTAGGTCCTTTGATTATTATATTACGTGATGTTCAATTTTCGATTTGATTACTTTATATATTACTTACTCCAGACATCCTTAGGTCTCCTTGTTTTTACTTTGACTCCATCACCTCGAAGTCTGTCTTTCAAATAGAGTATCTTAATTTTATTAAAAAATTTCATACACTAGTAAACTTTCGTCTTTTTTTAGTAAAAAATTCGTGAAACCTAAATTAATAAGAGATTCATGATATGAACTTTAGTACAAATAAAGACTTCACTTAAATGTAAGACTTAGAAAACGTTTGTATATTACTACACCTTCAATATTTTGAGTCCTAGTTAACTTACATGTCAAAGGTAAACTGACAACGACGTTGTTTCCCGAGTCCAATAATAGGGGTATTTCTCTGGTACCAAACACCCATATACTATGTGACCCCCACAGAAATAGTGACGTGGTCCAAGAATCATGGCTCACGTATTATAGATCGTTTGTAAACACCCACTTTCAAAATAATACTTCGAATTAATAATCTTTTCTTCTATATTCTTTATTATTTAGTGACCAATTTAATTACCTTGACCTTTTACGTTGACTACTTGACTCTAGGCATTTAGATGGTCTAAGGATAACAAAATGGGAGACAGAATGGAGCGAGTTTGACCGACTTATATCGGACCAAATAAAGAAGACCTGGATGACGTTCTTTTACTTCTATAAGACGAATGATAGGCACGTCAGACATTGGACAAGAAATCAGAGTCGTCACTAGGGTCTATGCACAAAAAGAGAAACCTAATGAAAACGACGCACAACTAGTATCCATCTTCTTGTTCTTGTTGAAAAAGTTTATCTTAAAGAATGAAAACTAGGGTACGACAACAGGATAGAGAAGTAGAGTTCGGGATAATTTTAGAGAATAAGATATTAATTTGGTACTTTGAGGTCATGAAACCGGTGGAGTACGTTTCTCAACTGAGTAACCTTTTCTGAAACTACGACCCTCCCTAACCCCCGTCCTCCGCTTCCCCTGCTGTATCCTACTCTACCGACCCATCGTAGTGGTTGAGCTACCTGTTCTCAAACTCACTTGAGACCCTCTACCACTACCTGTCCCTCCACGACGCTAAGTACCCCAGCGTTTCTCAGTCTGTGCTGACTCACTGACTTGACTTGACTTGACTTCGAAGGGAAATATCATGAATACCACAGTGTAATTCAGATGTACTAGTCAAGATGATACTAATTTAACACACGACTCAGTATGATTCATATATTTATAATAGATGATTCTTTGGTTTAATTTTAAAATTCCGAAAAGCAACAATTTGGGATCTATTCGTCTCTATCGAAAGATATCATTACTTAAACCAGATCCGTTTTTAAAATGTAAAAGTGTTAATCGTGTGGACTAAACGGTTTTACCTGACTAAGAATAACTAGTCCTTTTACTTTCCATAAAACAAAACAAAACGAAAAATGAATCTTTGTATGTATGACAGCAAGACGTCATTAAAGTCGTACACTTTACAGTTTAATGTACCTTTATAGGTTATTGTTTATCTGATTTCTAATGACACCCTCCGAATTATGTCAAGAATTATATATTTTAATTTTATTAATACAATTTAAGTATTCACTCAAGACTATATTGAAATAAAACTGGTGAGTTCCACCACGTATATAGAAGTCTCGTATTTTAGAAGAATCACTAGTGTTCGTTTCGTAACTTTATTTGTTCTGGAAAAAGATTGACACATAAGTGAAAATTGTTTCGTTTCAAATACATTTAATTGATGACTTTACTTCTTTGTTCGATTATAAACTTCGTACTTTGAACTTACAACTTAATACGTAAACATAAAACTTTAAGAGTATTAAGTAAAATAAGTAAAATGGTCGTCTTAGTAGAGAAAATGAAAGTTGAAGACTGACTGGAATAGTCAGTAGAATTAAATTTAAAATTGAAGTCAAACAATAATTACTACTACTTCTTCCCCTCTTTTTTCACTTCAACGTTTTGTGGGGTCCTAGATTTTGTCGTACACGTAAAAGTACCGAACCATTTTTGATTCAATACTTCTATAAATGTATATGGAGTAACGTATACCAACTTAAACTCTTAACTGACCCATGAACTAGACCTTCATCGTCTGACTCTAAATCCGAAGATGACACATTTTCTTCATTTACCGTTGGGTGAAGTAAAAAAACAAAAAAGCGGACCCTCTAAGGTACCTGTCTCCTCAAACCGCCCAATATCAGGTGTCCCAGTGTTCCTCAGTTTGGAAGGGTAGTACGATAACACCCAATTATAAAATCAAAATACAAAATGTAATTTGTATATCTTATTTCAATAGTTATGAAAGTGTTAGTTATAAATTAATAAAATTTATTATTAATGTATAAGTATCTTCTTTTTACATGACCATAACTACTCCTCAATTTTTAATAAGATTTTAGAATTTTAAAATATTCCCCTTCATCTTTTTATCGATACATACCATTTATTAGATACTCTCTTATCAATGTCTTTGTTTATTATTTAATTTTTTTCCTATTGTTATGAAACCTTCAAAGTCTAAAGTGATTTTTATTGATCATTCCCTAGTGATATTCTGTTTGTAAGACCTCGGGGGTTGAAAGGACTTCCACTGAATGTTAAACTGAAATGTACATTTAAAGACTGTTGACATTTTGGTACACATCTTATTACCTATTCTGAATATTCGTATCCATCGGTATTTTATTTGGATTATAGAAACTTAACGATTCTAATTAGTATCCTTTTTTGTTTCCTTAGTTGTTCTTCAGTCATTTTTTGTTTTCGTACCTCTTTATACTATCTTCAACAGTCAATACTATTATTTGTATTAACCAAATTTGAATAGATGATTTTGTCTTACAGAACGGTTAACAGAATATTCTGTTTTAGATTAATGTACGACTAACGTTATCTATGGATTTTGTTTTACTTCAACTTTAAATTTTGATCCGTTTTTTTTATCGACTTTTAATTTGTGATCCGTTTTAATGTAACCCGTTTCATTTTATAGGACTTTACCTTATACTTATAATCAACTTCAATTTTGTTTTGTCGGGATTTATTATAATTTTTCATAGTATATAATTATGTTGAATATTAAGGATTATTTCCATACCATCTAAAAGTACAATCTCTGTGGTGAAATAAAAACTGTGGTCCTCATATTTTACATGTTCGAAGTGTTCAGGAACGAGAATTAGTTTTATTATAAGATTATTTCTCCTATTTTATTTTAAATTATTAGTTATGTATTAATTTAAAAAGACATTCTATTATAGATATTCGTCTTATTTTGTACACTCACTTCCTGTTTTACTTCCCCCTATGACTTAATCCTTTCTATTAGTCTACCGAAGAGACTCTTTCAGGGTAAAAACCACTCTAGATTCACTACTCTAAGGTCAACTCGATAAAGTTTAGGAGTTTCTATTACGACACTTTCACAACTTGAATTATACGGTCGTTAAACCTTTTGAGTCGTCACCGGCGTCCTGACCTTTTCCAGTCAAAAGCAAGATTAGTGTTTCATTCCGTTACGGTTTCTTACGACTTTGATAACATGTTAACGAGAGTAGAGTGTACGATCGTTTCATTACGAGTTTTAAGAGGTTCGGTCCGAAGTTGTCATGAACTTGACACTTGAAGGACTACAAGTTCGACCTAAATCTTTTCCGTCTCCTTAATCTCTAGTTTAACAGTTATAGACAACCTCTCAAGGTCCTTTTGTGGATGAAGACGAAATAACTGATACGGTTTCGAAAACTGACACATATAGTGTTGTTTGACACCTTTTAAGAAGTTCTCTACCCTTATAGTTTGGTGAACTGGACTCGGAGGACTCTTTAGACATACGTACAGTTCTTCGTTGTGAATCTTGACCTGTACCTTGTTATCGGACCAAGGTTTAGCCTTTTCCTCATACAGTTCCGACATATAACAGTGGGACGAATAAATTGAAAATACGTCTCATGTAGTACTGTTTACGACCTGACCTACTTCGTGTTCGACCTTAGTTCTAACGACCCTCTTTACAGTTATTGGAGTCTATACGTCTACTGTGGTGGGAATACCGTCTTTCACTTGATTTCTCAGAGAACTTTCACTTTCTCCTCTCACTTTTTCAACTGAATTTTGAGTTACAAGTCTTTTGATTCTAGCACAGTAGACCAGGGTAGTGAAGTACCGTTTATCTATCCCTTTGTTACCTTTGTCATTTTATGAAACAAAACCCCCCGAGGTTTTAGTGACGGTTACCACTAACGTCGGTACTTTAATTTTCTACGAACGAAGAACCTTCTTTTCAATACTGGTTGGATCGGTCGCGTGATTTTTCATCTCTGTAATGGAACGGTTGTTTCCAGGTAGATTAGTTTTGATACCAAAAAGGTTATCGGTACATACCTACACTCTCAACCTGATATTTCTTTCGATTCGTGGCTTCTTAACTACGAAATCTTGACACCACAACCTCTTCTGAGAACTCTCAGGGAACAAGGCGTTCCACTATGTTGGTCAGTAGGATGTCCTTTAGTCAGGACTTACAAGTAATCTTCCTGACTCCGACTTCACCTTATGAAACCGGTGGACGACGCTTCTTGACTGAGTAAACTTTTCTGGGACTACGACCCTTTCTAACTTCCACCTTCCTCTGCTCCTACTGTCTCCTACTCTACCAACATACCGTAGTGGTTGAGTTACCTATATTCAAACCCATACGAGACCCTCAACCACTATCTGTCCCTTCGGACCGTACGACGTCAGGTACCCCAGTGTTTCTCAGCGTGTCATGACTCGTTGACTCGACTTGACTTGACTTGACTTCATTACTTCATTAAAGGGACCACCCAGTCACCATTTCTTGAGTGGATGGTCATGTTCTCTATCACCAAACTAGAGATCCCATTCTTCTAGGGGACCACTTCCTTGACCGTTAGATGAGTTCATAAGAAAGGACCCTTTAGGGTACCGTGTACCCGGACTGTCCGAAGTCAGGTACTCCAGTGCTTCTCAGTCTATCCTGACTCGTTGATTTGTGTACTTCTTTTCTTTCGTTAACACGTTTCTAATCCCTTTCTTAACAGTCTCACCCTTCCAATTTTTCACTTTTGAGGGATGTTCTCTTATTTCCACCCTCACGATTTTCTATTGTGTTCTACTTATTTGTCCATGATCTTTATTGTGCTCACACACACAATCAGTTAGTCAGGACAGGACGAGAAACGACGGGGTACCTGACATCGAGTGGTCTGAGGAGATAGGTACATTGAGAGCTCCGTTCTTATGACCTCACCCAACGGTAAGGGTAGAGGTCCCCTAGAAGAGTTGGGTCCCTAACTTACGGTCAAAGGGCGTGACCATCCGTCTAAGAAATTGGAGATTCGGTGGTTTCTTCTGGTCTATATTGTGTCCTGTTCTGTTTTGTAATCCAACATATGATTTACGTTACCCTTGGCAACTTCCCACAAACCATCTTCACCACATATTTTGTATTTTTTTTAGATTTACTTCCTTTTGACCCTATAGTATATCCTCCTAAAAAGTCTCCACGACCTCTCTCTATTACCACTGAACCAAGTTCAGTTGAATGACATTACCGACTTTTTCCTTATAATCTCTTTCCATATAAGACCTTCGACCCTTATAATAGACCACTATCTTGACCGTCACATTACAACTAAGTGTCTTACATCTACCCCTTTTTTCTATCCCTTTTTCCTGTCCCTAAATTTTACTGTAAATTCAACTTGCTTCTTCCTAAGAGAAGAGTTGTACCTGTAACTTCAAACGGCTAACTATTAGGGTTATTTCTACAGTTTATTTAAACTCTCCGAGTCACTTCTCTAGTTCTGGTTTCTATTTTTACAACACCAGTATAGGTATGACTAAAATCGTTAAGTCCATCCTTGTCTCACACTCTCTCGTTTTCTCTCTGTCTTTTTTTGTCCTGAATTGGTACTTTATTTATACTTCTCTAAACCGATTTCTCTTATGTAACGTTACTCAAATAGTTCTTTCTTTAATTATGTATCAACCTTTTTTAGTTATTATAGTTATTTTATTTAACACGAATACCGTGTGTTATCGGTCTTTTACGGATCTCTTTTTAATATTAAAACACACTTTCACCTGTCTTGATTGACAGGTACAGTAAAAGACACTAGTATTAATAGCGAATCGATGTCTACATCGTTGTTTTATATTCGTTTAACCGATTTTTATGTTCATTAGGGTTTATTTAAGATAACCAACTGATTTTAATAACAAAATCGAGTATTTTTCACTTTATTAGGTTGAATAGTCTTAAGTTCCTGATGGCGTTTTCCACATGAATTCTCCACAAATGTAAAACATGTCTGAGAAAATACTTTATCTTACTTATTTTTACATCTGAATACGAAAATTAATTTACTGTTTTGTTTCTCTCGTTTTCACTTTGTATGTATATAAATTACCACGACTTCGATTTTTTATAGTTTTTAGTCAGGTAATACACTGAAAATTTTTATAGTTATTGTTTTGATATAATCTATTGTAAGACCTTAGATAAGAATTTTTTAATTTTTGAAAATATTTGTATTAAATATAATTTTATAAACCCTTTATCATTCACCAATAAACTTTATACTTCTCTTGTGAATAATATTTATCGACTTATTTTATCTAATTCGTATTATACATTTTGAGTAAATAATTTATATACTTATAACAATTACTACCATAAATCGTAAGAATTCCGTTCAAGAGAGTTTTATAACCATCAGTACACTTATTTATTCCAAAAAGACCTGATATTGAAATATTATATATGTTTTTGAGATGTAAAAATTACACTATTCGAAACTAAGTTTTTAGAATAAATAGATCCGTTGTCTTTATAAGTTTATTCAGATTAAGTTTATTTGGTAATAACATAGTAAGTAGTACGATTGTGTGATTTTGTGGTGAATTTCAATGGTGTCAATTCACTAATTAAAGTGATACGATATAGACATAATAATCAATTGTTTTTCAAAACTTTTGATAAATTTATTTATTCGATATTTTCGTATCGTAACAAAATATTATAACAAATCGATTCACTTTTATTGAATATCCTATAAGATGTAGTTTATAATTGACTCAGTACATTTCAAGTATCTGGTACGTATATAATTATCATGTGGTTATGAGTTTAGAAGTATACAGGATTAATCTTCCTTTATCCGGTTTTTAAGTCACTAACAAAAGAGACGTATTATTCAAACACCTATTATAAATACATCAAGAAAAATAGGGAGATATAAAAGATTTGTAAAGTGTTTTTCACATGGAAATTTAAGTCCTTACGTATTGTTTGTATTACGAATTTCCAAAAGTTGTCTTCTCTATACTCAACCTAAAACCTTCTCACTTGATCATACACTTCAAGTTATTGAAATACTCCTTCTTTTACTTAAATTACACTAAAGTCATTCCAAAATTTACCCAACTTCGAGTAAAGTCACTTAGAAACTTCCATTTTACAACCTCGTCACAAAATTGTAAAAGAGGGTGCTGTGACCATTACTAGAGTGTTTCAACAAATATTAGTAAAATAACGTAAGTAGTCGACTCTGATTAATATTGAGTCTACTTTTAGTAGGAACGTCTCACGTAAGATTTATAATTATTTGTATTTATTACGTTCAAATGATAATTTCGTTAAGTTTTGTTGTTTGTCTTGGGTGTCCCTCAAGGAATTTTAATTAGACCAAGGTGTATTTAAGACAGAATTTTACAAGTTTCGTTGTTATAGGGTATATTGTCCTATATAATCGAAAGAGGAAAGAAAAACAAGACAAAAGATTAAAATATCCTGTTTCATTATCTACACTCAAGTTCTTTTAAAATCACGATTGAAGATTATTCCTTTTACCTCGATTACCTTGATTAAATTTATACTTAGTCGATTCTTTTTATTTTGACTCTTAGTCGACTAGGACTATAATCAAAGTGTTTTAAGATCTTATAACAAGAATGGGAAAAGGAAATAAAAAACCTGACAGTTTTTAACTGTTCGTAGTTCCTATACTTTGTATAAACATTGAAGTTTATAGATGAACTTACCAAAAGTTTAGAGTCTATTTGACTGTACAAGTACAATTTTGAACCTGGAGGATAATATAAAATTCGTAGAAGTAAAACTAACCAAACCTCAACTTTTATAATACAGTGTGTTGGTTTTACTAACCCAACTGAAACCTTTTAATTACTGAAACCCTTTTGATTAATTGTAAAATCTCAGGGGTAGACTATTAACCACTATTCAAAAAGAGGGAGTGTCAATAATAATCGTACTTCCCTCTATACTATATATTTCGTGTCCTGTGTTTGAAATAGTTATAGATAAGGATAATAACCCCGAAGGGGACCACCGAGTAGCCATCACTTAGGAGGACGTTGCGCCCTCGGTGCCGTCTACGCCTAAACTAGTGACCCAACCCTTCTAGGGGACCACCTCTTTTTACCGTTGGGTGAGGTCATAAGAAAAGACCTCTGAGAGTACCTTCTCCTCGGACCACCCGACGTCAGGTATCAAAGCGTTTCTCAACATGTTCTGACTTCACTGAATCGTCGTCGTCGTCGTAAGGATAATAATGACAGTATAAGGAAAGACTGAGACGTACGGTAATATCGCGTATTGGTAAGGAATGACAGAATATCTTTAGTAACTTAAGCTTCTTTGTACTACTACTATGGTCAGATTTGAGACGGTGAATTATACACTAAATTGAAAGAGTCAGAATGAGAGAAGTAAACAACTTTTGGTAATCTTTATGAACTATATTGTACATAGTTATCAATATCTCTCGATGATGTCTATATAACATCTCCTAGTTCATTTTGTTTCTTTTACTTTTATTATCTTTTGAGATTTCATGATAAATTTCCTATTGAGTCTAATATTAAAGATATACAAGTACAATGATAGTTTCAATATTTCACGGTTTAGTCAATGTCAGACTGTACGTTGCTCGTTTAAAGATTTGTAGACTTATCGCGTCATAAATGACAACGAAAGTGTATAATATTTCTATCATAGAATCTTAAAATATCGTGAATTAACATTAATGTAATTTTTTCGTGTTTCACTTTTTTTAGTACTATTGAAAGAGTTTCAAAGAAAAAACAGTAGATCTTTTACAACTACAATAAAAAGGAACCTATTACAGTTTTTCAAATAAAAATAATTCTTTTAAGATTGGTTGTTTTATGTTCTTTATAATTGTGAGAGATGGAACGGTGTTTGGAAAAATAAGATCAAAGATTGTACTGAATTCCTTTTTAGAAAGCAAAGAAGAGAAGAGATTTTTCTTCATCCAAAATATAATTTTCCTTTTATTGATAAATTATTTATATGATTTTAATTATGGTACACTTTCAATTTTTGTAAAGTTCAAGTTATTTCCACCACCCACTTCTTTTAGAGTTTCGTCTTTCAAACTGAATTTTGGTAATTGCGTATACATACCTTAAATCTTTCTACCATTGCTACTGGGATATACGTTCTGTCGTTTTCTCTGTGTCTACATTTCTTGTCTGAAAATCTAAGACACCCTCTTCCACTCCCACCCTACTAAACTTTCTTATTGTAATTTTGTACATATAATAGTATACACTTTATTTAGTGGTCAGGTCAAACTACGTACTCTGTCTCACGAGTCCCGACCACGTGACCCTACTGGGTCTCCCTACCCTACCCCTCCCTTCACCCTCCCCCAAAGTCCTACCCCTTGTGTACATGTGGGTACCGACTAAGTACACTTACATACCGTTTTGGGTGGTGTTATAACATTTCATTAATCGGAGGTTAATTTTAATTTTTATTTATTTATTTATTAAAAAAATTTAATTTTTTTTTTCCTTTGATCTGACTTCTTTTTTTTTTTGAAACGACGTAAAATTACGGAATCTAATTTCTGATGTACACGGATTGAGAATCTTTTGAAGTTTTAGTGTTACAACCACTCTTGATTTAATGATTTGTTCCAGTATAAAGTTCACTTTTTTTTAATGGATTTAAGTTACAAATATATAAACCAATTTAGAAAATATTGAGGGTGATCATAAACGTGTTACTTTTCGTATTCGTATTGGTTGATATACTAAAATAAATTAGTAATCATGATGATTTTAAGAACTAATACAAGATAAAATAAAAGCGTCTAAAAAGATGACTGACGGTCCAAGTTATTCCATCTTATTTACCTTGGATATTGGTCAGATATGACTCTTGTCCAGAAACCATTCACTTCTTTAACTTTTTAAAACAACAAACAGAAGAGTCTAGGTTCTTGAATATGTCCACTTAATATGATTTTGAATTACCTCGTCTACTTGAGACAAGATACGTCTGAGAAGGTACTTTATCTTTCGAATATTTAAGAAAAAAAATTTAATACATCGAACGAAATAATAAAAAAAAAGAAAAGAAAAAAAAAAAGGAAAAATGAAATGTTATGACATAACCAAAACGGTATGTAGTTGTACTTAGGCGGTCCCCACATGTATTCACGGGTGAGGACTTGGGGGGAGGGTGGAGGAGGGGTAGGGTAGGGAGACCCAATAGGGTCACGTGGTCGGGGTTCGTACTAGTTTGATCTATTCTTATTATACTATTTCCTTTTAGTCTCAGTTAGAGTAAATACTTATATTATTGATTCTAGGACTCACTACTCTTGTCATGTACCACTATTACATTCAAAATAGGATCTTTTCGTTCCAAATTAATCAAGTGTGGACTTGGTAAGTGTGAACTTTATAATCAAGTGTGGACTTGGTAAAGATTCTCACACTGTGATTATCAGAAGAGTTGTATAACGGACGGTAGGTATTTGTAGTGGAAAGAAAAGTAGAAAGGAGGAAGAAAAGAGAAAAAAGTGAAGAGAGATTGGAGTTTGAGAGGAGTTACGGGACAGTTTACAAGACTTCAAGAGTCGGTGACAGAGTCACATTTCTGTAGAACCTTTTGTAAGTCTGAATGCATGATAACTATGTAAGTATCCTTATAAATATAGAATCTCTGGGTGTATCCTAATTCAGTTATTCATCCTTCATTTCTCGTAACGCGTCGTCGTTCTTGGTAAAACCTCCACTACCCTCCTATTAAAAGAAACACAGAATGTTTATGTAGTTTCACAATTGGTGTTAAGAAGGGTACCCTTTTCAACGTCTCTAGGAATGAATTTGTGTCCGACTTAACGAGAAACGACGACCAAGAGAAACTGAGGTCTCATACTATTGAAGGGAAGAAACTGAAGAAAGTAGAGTATATTACAACCATACATCAAAAGTGGGGAATCTGACATTGTGTAGTAAATCGGAATATGAAATTGGACGGGAATCCTACATGGAAAGTTAGAAAAAAAAAGTTACGTCCTCTGAAGGACTCATGTTGGGTTTCCTAGTATGAATAACATGAGACCGAATCTTAAATTTTAGTCTCCATTAAAGAAGATTATTCACGTAAAGAGAAGAGTTAAATGTTTACCTAAGGTTTTTGATCTGTAAAACTAATGATAATATTAATATATGATTGAGATGATGTGGTAAGTATAGATGATCTTCATGAATGTATAATTAATTTATTTCTCCTTTTATAAAAATTCAAATTTTTCCTTAATGACTCCCATCCACGAGTCATAAACTTTACAGATTTTAGTCCGTAACTTAAACTGTCAACTCCGTTTTGGTTTTGTATGATGTCCTAATTTAAAAGATGGGGATGGGGATGAGGTATTTACGACACTTAGAGAGTCGTCTCTCAAGAAATATAAAAAGGTATATATTCCCTATGTCAGTATGTTTTCTGTCCTTCTCTCAGTATTTTATTTAAATAAAGACAACGAGAGTAGTAAATTCCCATAGAAAAACTTTATACCGATGTTTTCTCTTATATATGTCTCACTAAAGGGAGATCTATCTCTTTTTCTACCGTATTATTATCGTATTGGTAAGGACCTCAGGGTATTGAGACAAGGTGGGTTGTTACTCCTTTACAGTGTAATTTATATGTAAAAGTTTATATATTATAAAAATAGAATTTATAGTTGTGCGTTATAAAAGGATTTCGAAAAATTGTGTTTTTAGTACTTTGACATTTTTGGAACTCTCTTGGTTATTAAAAAGAATCCCAACTTGACAAGTCTTGTCTATCAATAGAAAAAACAAAAATTCTTAAATGTGTCGATAGACACTGCACCAAAATATTGGACCCACCAGTTCTTACTCGATTGGGTAAGAGTCAATTGTTTTTTTCATGTTTTTATTTGGTTTCTTCCGATTTTATAGTTTTACAAGACAATCTATTATAAACTTTGTCTAAAAGCTGTCTCGTAAAACATTCACTACCCCACATCTATACTACTTTCTTGTTAAAGGGTGACGTCAGTCTACAATATCGTAAAAGATTCTATCGAGTATCTAAAAAAAAAAGAACAGGATTTAAACCAATTAAATAAATGAAAAATAACTCCCTATTAACGAAATGTCTTAAAACGACAAAAGACAGTTTGAAGCTGTACTTAGTCGGTATCCATATGTATGTAGGGGAAGGAAAACTTAGAAGGAGGGTAGAGAGAGGGGTAGACTGGGGACATCCAACTATTCCTCGGGAACACACTCAAAGGATTTGGTTTGTCGTTTAAAGGTAACCGATAAAATGTATACCATTACATGCAAAGGTACAATGAGAAAGGTATGTAGAGTGGGAGAGGAGGGGAGAGGAGTATATATATTCAGATAAGAGATACAGACAAAGACGTAACGACAGGACATTTATTTAAGAAGTCATGGTAAAAAGACCTAAGACATGTATACACAATCTCATGCTATAAATAGAAAGAGAAAGACTGAGTGAAATGAGACATATTATCCAAGATCCAAGTAGGTGGAGTAGTCTTGACTAAGTTTACGTAAGACAAAACACCGACTTATTATAACGTAACACAGATGCATGGTGTTGAAGAAATAGGTGAGTAGACAGCTACCTGTAGATCCAACGAAGGCACAAGATCGATAACATTCGTCACGAGGTCACTTGTTACCCTATGTACATAGGAAAAGTCAAAACCAAAGGAGTCCTATATACGGATCTTCACCCTAACGACCCGGTATACCACCAAAATAAGGGTCAAAACATTCCTTAGAGGTATGACAGAGGGTATCACCGACATAGTCAAAATGAAAGGGTGATCGTCGCGTTCTCGTAAGGGAAAAGAAGTGTAGGAGAGTTCGTAGATAATAAACATCTGAAAAACTACTACCGATAAGACCAACCACTCCACTATGGAGTAATATCAAAACTAAACGTAAAGAGATTATTACTCGTTACAACTCACAGGAAACTACACAAACAATCGGTAGACATACAGAAGAAACCTCTTTATAGACAAATCCAGAAAAGGGGTGAAAAACTAACCCAACAAACAAAAAGACCATAACTCAACATACTCGACGAACATACAAAACCTTTAATTAGGAAACAGTCAACAACGTGAACGATAATAAAAGAGGGTAAAATTCCCTCTTTTCACATAAAAACACACATAAAAGTGTAACGAATATCAAAGGAAACGACACGTTTTCGAAAATACAAATTAGTCCAGGGTGAACAAATGAAAACCAAATTAAAGACAATGAGATCCCCCACCCAGTATCTCCGAGAACGAAACTAAATACAGTAACTGACAAGACGGAGACGAAAGGAGATTCTCAAAATATGAAAGACCAGAATGTGAATTCAGAAATTAGGTAAAACTCAAATAGAAATACATACTACAATTCTTCACAAGATTAAAGTAAGAAAATGTACATCGACAGGTCAAAAGGGTCGTGGTAAATAACTTTTCCGACAGAAACGGGGTAACATATAACAACGGAGGAAACAGTTTTTATTCCATGGGTATCCACGTACCCAAATAAAGACCCGAAGGATTGAACAAGATAACAAGATATAAAGACAAAACCACGGTCATGGTGTGACAGTACTACTGACATCGAAACATCAAATTACCTTCAGTCCTTCGAACTAAGGAGGACGAGGTAAGAAGAAAGAGTTCTGACGAAAACCGATAAGTCCCAGAAAACACAAAGGTATACTTAACACTTTAAAAAACAAGATCAAGACACTTTTTACGGTAACCATTAAACTATCCTTAATATAACTTAAACATCTAATGTAACCCAAGTCAAGTCAAGTCAAGTCAACGAGTCAGCACAGGCTGTGAAACGCTGGGGTACTTAGCGTCGTGCGGTCCGGAGGGACAGGTAGTGGTTGAGGACCTCAAGTGAGTCTGAGTTCAAGTGAGTCTGAGCTCAAGTGAGCTCACTGCTCACTTGAGTAGGTAGCTCAGTCACTACGGTAGGTCGGTAGAGTAGGAACCAACAGGGGAAAAGGAGGACGGGGGTTAGGGAGGGTCGTAGTTTCAGAAAAGGTCACTCAGTTGAGAAACGTACTCCACCGGTTTCATGACCTCAAAGTCGAAATCATAGTAAGGAAGGTTTCTTTAGGGTCCCAACTAGAGGAAGTCTTACCTGACCAACCTAGAGGAACGTCAGGTTCGCTGAGAGTTCTCAGAATCAGTAAAAGTGTTATAACTAAGAAGGATGGGTCCCTGTACCTTATAGAGAGGTAGACAAATACTCCAGAAACTAAAGAAAGTAATCACAGAATATGAAAAGACACATGACAAGAAAACAGAGGAATCTATTCAAATAAGTATCTATAAATTAACAAAAATAACGTCACCGTTTACCCTAACTATGGAATTAAAGAAAAAGACTAAAAAGTAACAATCATACATCTTTACGTTCACTAAAGACATATAACTAAAACATAAGACGTTGAAACGATTTAAGTGACTAATTGAGATCATTAAAAACTATAATAGAAATCTTAAAAGTTACATGTTATGGTACAGTAGACGTTTGTTACTCTCGAAATGAAGAAAAGGTTAGACCTAAGGAAAACAAATAAAAAGAAGAAACTAACGACTTCGATCCTGAAGGTCTTGATACAATTCATTATCACCACTTTCACCTGTGGGAACAGTACAAGGACTAGAATCGCCACCTACGAAAGTCAAAAAGTGGTGACTCCTATTACAAACGACATCCGAATAGTATATACCGGACATGATACAACACCATCGAAGGAAGATACGAGAAAAATTTTTTTCTCAAAATTAGTGTTTACCCACGACTTAAAACAGTTTCCGAAAAAGACGTAGACTAGTATACGAAAAATGGAAAGTTAAACCACATAGTGTAACCATCTAAGAGTATATCACTTCTTAGGAACGTAGGGACCTTATTTGGGTTGAACTAGTGCTACATACTCGAAAAACTACACAACGACTTAAGACAGACGACTTTAAAACAACTCTTAAAAACGTAGATACAAGTAGTCACTATAACCGGACATCAAAAGAAAAAACAGAAAAAGACCTAAACCATAGTCCCACTACCATCGGAGTATCTTACTCAAACTTTCACAAGGAAGGAGACGTAAAAAAAAAGTTTCTCAAAATTTTCCTATCCGCAATCGAGAACAGATTTACAAACTATCTTAACAGGATACTGTGGTAGACTAGGACTCGAAAACAAAAAATCCTCTAAAAACTAGTGTCGAAGTCAAAGTCGTGAACATTAACCCAACAAGTATTAAAGATAAAGAAGGACCAAGTCAGAACCTACTAATGTAAAAAGATTCTTAAACGGGTAGAGAAGGTTCAATAGGTAAAATAACGGTATAACAACAAGTATTATCAGAGAATATTAGGAAACATAAAGACAAAACAGACAACATTGGAGAGGAAAAATTAAAGATTAATACAACTAAACTAAGAAGAGATAAAAAACAACTCAGACCGATTTCCAAACAGTTAAAACAAATAGAAGAGTTTCTTGACCGTAACTTATAAATTTAATTTTATAAAAAGTTAGTAAAAGGTTGGTATTAAAATTCTGGTAATAGGAGACTTATACAACACAATTAAATACGTAAAAGACGAAATGTAAGCCTCTTTGTAATAAGTAATGAATATTTTAATTGATCCTAAAACTGTTTTCCTTATATAGTGAACATATTAGTGAATAGATAGTCACAAAATTTAGTGATGAAAAAAGTTTTATAAATGTAAAAAGTCATACCTATCTTATTTGATTGTTACTGGTTTTCGTCATGACGATTTAAATTCGGGGAAAACAGAATGAATTAAAAGAAAGAAAAAAGATAAAAAATAAGTATTCTCTTAACGAATTTTGTAAAACCTTGAGTCCAAACTTGTTGTAATTTTTATTAGTATAAATGACTCTATGAACCATGAGTATAAGGTTTACCCTAAGATGAAAAGTTGTGAAAGGTTGAAGATTACAAAGATGTCTTTTAGGTAAGTGTAAAAATGACCTTAAAGACTAAAAAAACGTGATCTGATCTTTCTATTTATCGTCGTAAACAACCGAATATACCGTGGAAAGGAATATAACATTTAAATTTTGTCTTGTTTCTTTTAAATAAGAGTAGAAACTCTTTAGAATTACTCATTCGAGGTGTACTAGGTTTACTTATCTATGGCACCATTTTCTGTAACACGAATTATCGATTCAGCACAGACTGAGAAACGTTGGTGTACTTGACGTCGTACGGTCCGAAGAAACAGGTAGTGATAGAGGGACTTAAACGAGTTTGAGTCAGGTAACTTAGTCACTACGGAAGGTTGGTAGAGTAGGAGACAGTAGGGGAAAATGTAGACGGAAGTTAGAAAGGGTGGTAGTCACAGAAAAGGTTACTCAGTCGAGAAACGTAGGTCACCGGTTTCATAACCTCGAAGTCGTAGTCAGGAAGGTTACTCATGAGTCCTGACTAAAGGAAATCATTATTGACCAAACTAGAGGAACGTTAGGTTTCCTGAGAGTTCTCAGAAGAGGTCGTGGTGTCAAGTTTTGACAGTCAAGAAGTCGTGAGTCGGAAGACATACTAGGTTGATAGCGTAGGTATGTGCTAACGACCATTTCGGTATCGTAAGTGAAATACCTGGAAACAACCGTTTCATTACAGAGACGAAAAATTTTGTAACAGATCCAAACTGAATCGATAAGAAGGTTCCTCGTTCACAAAAAATTAAAACACTAACGTTAGTGACGGGTGTAACTAAAACCTCGGGTTCTTTCACTTTAGACTGTGACAAAGGTGTAAAAGGAGTAGATAAACGGTACTTCACTATCCTGGTTTACGGTTCTAGAATCAAAAAAATTTACGACTCAAAATTCGGTCGAAAAAATGAGTGGAGAAGGTGGGAGTAGATCTTTGAGAAATCAAGGAGAAGTGAAAGACGATCGTTTCACTATAGTAGACGTATAGACTCCAACAACAATAAAGAGGACCATTAGAACTAAGGTCGAACACTAAGTAGATCGGGACGTAAAGTGTGCTGGATGAGAAACATCTTCAATTTATTCGTCATACTGTTATATGTTGGAATTACGTGGGGAAAGGTTTAAAACTTAGTCAGTAAAAGGTACAGGTCAAGATTGACAACGAAGAACAGGACGGATGTCCAAAGAGTCCTCCGTACATTTCACCAGACAATATGGAGAAAGAAATTCTTATAAGGTGTTAAACAATACTAGGTGTGTCAATTTCCGAAATCGTATGAGTTACTTTGTCTTCATCTATAAAAAACCCCCTTAGGGGAACGAAAAAGTTACTAGGTCTCATACAACCGTTAAACTAGAGACCAAGAAGACGGAAAAGATTGAAGACCCGCAGTAAAGGTGAACCAAGTCGGATAAGTAAGAAAGACATACATATACATAGAGAAACGTTTGAAAAGGATTTTCATTTATAAAGAACTAAGTAAAAAGAAAAGAAACCATTAATTTATTCGTGGATCTAATAAGAAAACCTTACTATCTATTTGGAACTAAATGTTTTACAACAGAAAAGTTCTTGTCACTGAACATAATCACGGTTAAAGTATCTTAGTCTCTTGACAATCGATCTTCCCTTATATATCCGTAAGACGATATTGTAAAAGTAAATCAAACCTTTCGTAGTACGTGTTTCAGTGCACCAACTCATGACTGTTACACTAAGACCCTTACCAAGGAATTGGGTGGTTACCCCACTAAAAAGATAATTGAATAAATACTTGTAAAGGTTGACTTAATTCAAAACTGTTTTCGAGTAGTATCCTCTCAAAGGATCAATACGTAAATACTTTGGAAGTCTTCTTTAGGTTTGACTTAGAGGGTTCCTTTTTATTCGTTAGTCTACTTGTTTTGTTTACTTAATCGTTGAATTGGCATTTGTATTGGTGTTCGGTCTTAATCCCCCTATTCTCCCCTTTCCTTTGAAATTTGAAGACGGAGTAAAAAGAAACTTCTCCTGACTTAAAAGGTGTCTTTTTATTCTCACAATATCTGATAAAAAAAAATTTCACGTCATATGGGAACCAAGACGACACTTAAGAGTCACTACATATTTTAGTTAAAAAAAAAAAAACTTCGATTGAAAGGTAGTAGACATTTTAATCACACCCTTAGTTTAATCGGTGTTCTAGGGAAAGTTGAGATTTTTGGAATCAATATTTTATTTGTTGTTTTTGTTTTGTTTTTCGGTGAAAAAACAATATCAAAGAGTTTATAAACGGTTTACCCATCGGTGTTTTACAGTGAAGAGTCTATAATATTGTTACTAACGAAACTACTTATATAGTACAGACTGAGAGACACTGGGGTACGTGACATCTGATGGTCCGTAGAGACAGGTACCCTAAGAAGTCAGTTCTTATGACCTCATCCATTGGTAAGGGAAGAGGTCCCCAGAAGGACTGTGTCCCTAACTTGAGTCTAGACAGGTAACGTCTACCTAAGAAATGGTAGACTCGGTAGTACCAACGGGTATATTTCATATCCTTCAATGTACTTTGTTTGCGATCGTGATGAATTATAACTTCTATTTCGGAAGTAATTTGGTTTTTATCTAAAACCATTAGTCAAATGAAAATCTAGAGTTAGAGAGTATTTAAATAAAGACTTTAATAGGGGTAGTAACTGTAAAAAAAGAGACATTTTATTTATAGATTAATCTTTAAACTGATACGAGTCATTTGAAATCGTTCGGAGTAATTTTATAGTCTCGAATAATGATACAAGTCATAAGAAATGATTGAAACTCTACAGTTACCTAGAATGATTTCTCTTTTCTTGGACCTGTTTCAAAGTCTCGTTTTTATACCAACGTTAGAACAAGACAATCGTATGTAAGGAGATTTATTAATAAATTCAAGATCTTTGACGGAAAGTCTAAAGTCAGTTTGAAACGTAACTTTTACTTTTACTTAAATGACATTAAATGACTCGGTCATGACCTGTTGATCTACCTGCCTAATCACTCCCTATTTTTGACTTCTTAAGTAAGATAACCATATCTTCCGAAAAGAACACACTCAAAGTCATTTTTCTTACTTTTTGTTCATCTAAACTTTTTACCACGGTAAATTATATTCTAAAATAAAAGTAGGTTTAAAGACAAACCGTTGGACCTGTGATGATCAAATTCACTTTTTTCCTTTCTTTCGTCCCGTTGAAAAAAGGAAGATTGACGTCAGAAGAAATAATAAAAGACCCACGTAATTTTTGGAAATGATTATGGTTAAAAAAATGGAATCAAAGGAATGTATCCAAAAGATCCAACCTAAAATGATTAAATAAACAGTAATTAAAAATGGATGATTATTCGACCGTCTTACTGTCTTATTCGTACCTTTCTTCTATTGTACGGTTTTACCATAAAAGTAAAGTAGGACTTCGTATCTTTCTTCCTTCTATGGTCAAAGTAGTAAAACTATACTTATGAAAAAAGTGAGAACCTTACTTTCTCATATAGAACGAAATAAACTTTTCACAAAGGGAATCCTTATTTTCTTAACATTTATCTCCTTTTGTATAATATGAGAGATTATGAAAATGGATCTGGTGGACCGATGGAGAAGAATATTTTGGTCAGAAGACTTTTCCACTTTATTTAAATGACAGTCCATATCAATATGAAAACCATGTCTTTTAAATAAGTCAAATAATTAAAAAAGAGTGTAACAATTAATCATTAAAACGGTTGTTTACGGTCTTCATTTCTTAGAGGGAAGGGGTGAAAGATTTTAAATAACTATTTATCTCTTAACCTAGTACACTAATACCTCCAACTTTCTCCTATATACGTACGTATATCCTTAAAATATGTATATATCCTTAAAAAACATAAATATACTTAGTACGTATCTTAATATATACACACACACACACACACACATACTTAATCGAATGTGGTGATCTTACTGACATCTCAAGATTTTAGACGTTAGACGTTCGACTTCTGGGCCCTCTTGGTAACCATATCAAAGTCAAGTGTAGGATTTCCGGACTCTTCGTCCTTTTGACTACCAAATTCAAGGTCAGACTCACCTCCTCGTTTGGTTACACGATCAATATTTTGTCACACTTTCCTCCTCTTTCGTGTTATCGGGTCTGTCTCTTCACTTAAGAGGGGATGAAACTGAAAACAAGATAAGTCCAGAGGATGTCTAACATATCCTGGATGAGTATTACTCCTACTGTTAGACGAAATGAATCAGAGGGTCAAGTCAATCAAGTCAAGTCAACGAATCAGTACAGACTGAGGAACACTGGGGTACTTGACGTCGTACGGTCCGGAGGTAGTGGTTGGGGACCTCGAATGGGTCGAGTACAGGTAACTTAGCCACTACGGTAGGTTGGTGGAGTAGGAGATAGTAGGGGAAGAGGAGAGCGGAAGTTAGAAAAGGTCGTAGTTCCAGAAAAGGTCACTCAGTCAAGAAACGTAGTTCACCGGTTTCATGACTTCAAAGTAGAAGTCGTAGTCAGGAAAGTTACTTATAAGTCCTGACTAAAGGAAATACTACCTGACCAACCTAGAGGAATGTCAGGTTCCCTGAGAGTTCTCAGAAGAGGTCGTAGTGTCAACTTTTCGTAGTTAAGAAACCGTGAGTCGAAAGAAATACCAGGTTGAGAGTGTAGGTATATACTGATGACCATTTTGACATCGAAACTGATCTGTCTGAAAACAACCGTTTCATTACAGAGACGAAAAAGTATACGACAGATCCAACCAGTCTCGAAAAGAAGGTTCCTCGTTCGTAGAAAATTAAAGTAAAAAAATTTAATTTTTACTATAATTTTCCCTTGTAGATCAGAACGAAAAAAAAAAAAACGACGGATAAGATGGCTACAGACCTCTATTAAAGTCAACAGTACCGATTTCTATGGTGACCTTAGACCATTCGTCTTCGGTCTCTATGACGATTTGTCGTATATTGTGTATCTTGTCATGGAGGGAGGGAGGTATCATTTATGAATAGACCCGGGTCACTGTGGTCACGAATCCAACTCTTTTGAACGAAATTTGATAGTTTCTCACACTATGTGAAGTCGAACGTAAGTCTAGAGTTCGGTCTCTTTAGATCGAAAAAGGAAGGAAGAGATCAGAAGAAGTTGGTCAAACATGAACGAGTATCCTTTATAATATCTCCGCTTCTGACCGTCTCACAGACCCAGATGGTCGACTACGACCTTTTTTTTAGTGTTAGATTAATATTTACAGTTGACCTAACTGAATGAAGATTTGGGTAGTGTACCGTTAATATTCCGTGAGGGTGAGAGATAGTGTTAGAGAGACTAACAGGTTTTCCATGGTTCTATTTTGTACTAGTCAATATTGTGGAATACTTTTGAAGGGAGAGATGCATCCTCCGTGAATTCAATACTTTCAAGTATAAGTATACGAAAGTAGATCTCTTTACTGTTTTAAGTTAAGAGGTCCCATCCTTCTTTACTCATCAGACTTTGTCAAGAGAATATCCCACTCCCCATTCTTCTATAAGAATATTTCTGTGTAAACGACTAGACATCCTAATCGTTTAGGATCTGGTTATCGTTTACATCTGGTTATAAAACCAGATCTTGGTTCTATAAAAGAATTATAATCGACCTAATAGGTGGGAAGTTGGTAGGGATAAGTGATGGATAAACAACAGAATCTCCGGGGAGTTTATAACCTGGACTGTATTGGGCAAAATACTTGAGTTAACAGAAGGGGTAGGTTTAAGTATACATCTTTGGTATTACGGACTCCACTGATATAGAACCGTGTCCCGGATATTTCTCCATAATTCCAATTCACTTCTGTATTCCTTCCCACCCCGGGATTGGGTTGTCCTGACCACCGGTATCTTTTTTTCCTTTCGATGGTCCCAAGGTCGACGTGTCTCTTTTTTGGTACACTGTGGTACACTCCGGTGTCACTCTTCCAGATGTTCAGTTCCTCCCCTTTAGTTTCGGTGACTACGGAACTAGAACCTGAACGACGGAGATCTTGACACTCTTTATTTAAAAACAACAAACTCGGTGGGTCACACACTACAAAACAATACCGTCGGAGTCGTCTGATTGTATTGGAGGATCTAAATATCACCGAACTAAGAAATATATGACATCATAGGAGATAATATTTTTATTTTAGGGTACAGTAACGTAATAAATATGGACATCAAAATTTTGTCGTACTATACGGTATTCATTATACTTTTTCACTATATTTTTATGATATCTTAAAGTTACAGACAAAATGACTCACCCTTACTGTCTTTAAAAAAACTTTATTATTTTAAATTTATTCATTAATTTTCACCTTAAAAAATGTCGTTTTGTATCGGTCCCAAAAATTTACTACTACATCTCTAAACAAGGATTACTCTGGTTTACAAGTTATATTCGTACGTTCAAAAGAAGGATAATATAAAAACAAAAACTCGGATAAAGATTAAAGGTCAGAGGAGAATCTGCCAAAGGTAAATCAGATAAATGACTTCAAAGGATTAGGTATCAAAGTTTACATTCATTAAAAGTTACTTCGGTGAAGTCTCGTAACAAAAACCTCACAACCTCGATAGCAGTAATAAATTTGGTCATAACAAGAAACTTTAATAGATCAGTAAGAGTATGTGAGAGCTTAAAGTTTATCGTGAGACGTTTGTATGCACCTCACGAAAGATGGGTAAGTAAAGAGGGATTATTAATACCAGTTGTATGAGATAATCCAAGTTTCAAATACTCCGATACTACATTGAAACGGTTTTACAGAATGACTAACAGATCTATAAAGGTTAAATAAAAGACAACAAAATGTCTATGGGTTCATTGAAAAAGTAATTTGAGTTATTCTACTTTTCCGAGTACGAATTCAATTGTAAAGTATAAGACTATGTAGTCGAGAAAGGTTTACGTAGACCGTTAAATCCAAACGTAGTCAGAGGTGTCAGGTGATATTAAGGACACGTTTCAAAGACCGTCACGAACTGAAAAGGAAGATAGTTTTGTTAAAATCTGTTCGTAACGGTAACGACTCAGGATTGGTTTCTTCATCGAGTCCTATCTCGGGTAAAGTCTAAGTTCAGAGATTGTACTAGTTTTATTAGACAGAACAATCTTCAGTTAATGTCTCCGGGGTCTTCAGGAGAATAGGAACACTCCTGATGTACCCCGGGTTTATTACTTTAAAAATACAAATCAGAGAAGAGTACTGACCAATGTATTGGGTGATATTTAATTAATCTGATTCAGGGATTTAGACTCGGACGAGACAGAGAAAACACCGGAAAGTCTCGTCTTTTCATTTTGTACGAATCATTAAACTTAAGTTAAGGGGAGACGGATGAGACCCTATAACGAGATAGTTACGGGAGAGAAATTTTACCTGCAAAGGGAGAGAGAACGAGAAAAAAATATTATAATTGTACAAGTTCAAGGTACCAGAATTGTGATATATTTCCTTAAAAGGGAGTCGGATTAAATTTCCTTTAAAGGGAGTCTGTCCCTATAAGGAGTAGGGATCTATAGAGAGGAATGGGAAGAGTTACGTCTATTTACAGATATTATAGTAGAAGGGTAATTGTAAACCAAATAAAAAGGGAAACTAATTTTCTTGTTAAATCCATATTACTTTATAATTCACATTTCAACAAACTCAAAAGTGTTCACGTACGTTGACATAATCGGGTGTGGAGATAGTTTTGTGTCTTGCTAAGGTAGGAACCTTTAAAGGGAAAAGTCAACTAGGAAGTGTCGGAGTCTTCATTGTGATAAGAATAAAGACAGTACTAGTAAACCAAAGGGATAATATTTTTAAGTGTATTTACCTTAGTGTGTTATCGACAAGAAAACGTAACTGGTAAAGATGAAGTATATAAAAACTTTAAATCGGTCGACAACTTACATAGTCATGAGACAAGAAAAATTAACGACTCATGATAAGACAGTATGTTTATACGGTGTCAAACAAAGAGGTCAACTGACTTTGGACCCAACCCAGACCAAAATCGATAATTTTTATTTCAACGATTACTCGTTAGTACTAGTGTCAAAAAAATACCTTTATATATAAAAAAACTGTTTGTTCTTACTTTAATGTGTCTGTATCCCATCTCTTAGATACAATTTGAAACATTCTTTAAAGGATTAAATGAAACATAATTGAAAATGTAAAAATATTGGATGTATTAGGAAAAAATGACTTAGTATAGTTTGTTGTATGAATGTTTTGTCGTTTTTTGTGAGATATTCTGTTGAAGTTTCATAGAAAGGGATATGACAAGTAGAAGTACCATTCTAATGATTATTATTAGAGATCAACAGAGAAAATCACCTAGTAAATTTCTTGAGTAACAGAAAATTAAGGTATACGGGGATACTTGTAAAGAACTTTAAAATAGAACCCGAAGACCCTGTTAAAAAGAGGAAAGGTAGAAGTCAGAGGAGTCTTAACAGGAATAAGGAAATGTATAAGGAAGTTTCGGATTTAATGTGTCCGGATAGGAATCACAGACAGACAGAAAGACAGATCGGCCAGAGAGAAGAAAAAGACCAATATAGGAACCTGTCAGAGTTCGTGTTGGGACCGAAATAACGATAGATATACGTGACTAAGGGTCTAACTTTAGTTTGTGAAACTACAAAACTCGAAGTATAAATGTAAGAAAAATAATAGTTTACGAGTAAAAGTACACCTATATTATACGAATAAGGTACCTCCTATGGTGCAAGTAGAATTATAAGACAAGTATCAAAAGTTGCCTAAAACTGGAGATTTTATATAATTTATATCAATCATGTTCTTTTGATTTTCGGACCAAGAAACTAGTACTCTGTACACCCAGTATCAGTCACTAAGACTACCAAGTTTTCCAACGAAACAAACTGAGACTAAATATCGAAATACATTGACTTTCCTAAAGTGAGTCTTAAAGAGTAATAAATAAGTAACCAGTTTCTTTTGAACATTAAGTTAAATTAGAGTCTATCTATTACTCGTTCTACCCGTTCTCACCCTCCGTTTTCGTCGTTGACCGATTTGACTATAAAATCCCCCCTTGTTAGGTAGGTACAAAGATTGAAAAAGACGTCTTCTAAGGGTCATAAAATCTACCCCTACCACGGTAAAAAGATAACTGTTTGTAACAAACTTCATGACTTCATAGTTTTATTCTAAAATATTTCCTTCTACGGTGTGAACAAACACACAGTCTAACACACCCATATACACACATCCACTCCTCCGAATTTTATCCGATTCGTCTAATAAAGTCCTGACTAGGTTACGTATGTGAATGAATTCGATCCTTCAAAAAAAAACAAACAAACAAAAAAAAAAAGTCAGTAAGGGGAAAAGAGGATCTCCACTAGTTAAAACAAACGGTAAAGATTCGAAAAGGATAGGTCACTTCAGCTAAAATAGACATTTTATAGACAACTGAGATAAAATATATGAAACAAAGGTAAGAATTAATGAATATATTGTATACATCATACAGAATAGATATTATAATTTTATTTATTTAATTTACGAGATGTAGTACTTTGGTCCACGAAACAAGACTCCAGGTATTGTGTATTGACAAACCTCACATTTGAGAAAAATTGTATTAAGAATAATACAACGATGTCGTATTTGGGTAGAAACGATTAACAACAGTGGATCGAAATTTCTATCGCAGTAAAGGACTTATCCTACGATTCGACTTAAACTGTCACCGATATAGAGACACGGGGAAAATAAATGAGTGGTTTACAAATGTCGAAGGTAGTGACAAGGACAACAACAAGTCAGTCGGTCAGTCCAGTCTGAGAAACGTTTGGGTACCTGACGTCGCGTGGTCCGGAGGGAAAGGGAGGGTAGAGAGTTTCAAACGACTTCAAGTAGAGGTAACGTAACCACTACGATAGGTAAGTAGAGTAGGAGATTACGGGAGAAGAGGAAGACGGAAGTTAGAAAGGGTCGTAGTCCTGAAAAGGTTATTCAACAGACAAACGTAGTCTACTGGTTTATATCCTCAAAGTCGAAGTAATTGTTAAGAATGTTCATAAGTCACAACTAAAGGGAATTCTGACTGGTTAAACTAGAAGAACGACAGGTTCCCTGAGAGTCCTAAGAAGAGGTCGTGGTGTTAAACTTCAGTAGTTAAGAAGCCACAAGGCGGAAGAAATGTCAGGTCGAGAGTGTTGGTATACACTGGTGACTGGTATTGGAACTGATATACCTGGAAACAGCCTTTTCATTACAGAGGCAAAAAGTTGTGTGACAGATCCGAACAGTATTGAAAGGACGGTTCATCGTTTGTAGAAGACTAAAGTACTGACATCAGTGGTAAGTGACACTAAAACCTCGGGTTCTTCTCCTTTGGACAGTGATGAAGGTGGAAAAGGGAAGATGAACGGTGCTTCATTATCCCGGACTACGGTACTTGAGTCAAACAAAAAAACAAAAAAACAAAAAAAAAATTACAAATCAAAATTCAGTCGAGAACGTGAGTTGGAGGAAGTGGGAGGAGTTCTCCGAGAAATCAAGGAAACACGAAAGACGGTAATCTCTATAGTAGGTGTATAGACTCCAACAACAACAAGAGGAAGGATAGGACTAAGATCGAACATTAAGTAGGACGGGTCGTAAAGAGTACTACACGAGTCGTATATCTAATTTGTTTGTTCTACTATCGTCTCTCGGGACGGAATGAGGAATGGGTTAGAACTTGGTTAGTAAACAAGGTATGTCCCAAGATTGACAACGAAGAACTGGGGTATGTCCAAAGAGTCCTCTGTCCATTCTACGAGACTATAAAGGTTGAGAGATTCTCGAAAGGCGTCAAATAATACTAGGCGTGTCAGTTTCCGAAACCACATCTACTACTTTGTCCATCTAAAAGGACCTTAAGGGATCAAATGAGATTCTAGGTCACTTACAACCGTTAAACTTGAGAACAAGGAGACGGAAAAGATTTGGGTCGAACCTGTAGACCATCAAACCAAGTGTGTTACGACTTCGGATCGTACGTTTTAAAATTCGTACTGGAATGGTCACTAACGAATGTCACTTACAACAGTCTAAATACTAGAGACTTCTTCTACTAAATCGACACCCCGGTACTGGTCCGAACTAGTGAGTTTTCGAAAACGTATTGTCTCCAAATAATGTCACTTTTCCCTGTCTCTTTCGAAGACTGTGTCTGTAGTCTTCTCCCTACCTCTCACAGGTGGAACGATCACAATCGTTCCCTCAATATATGAAAAATTCAATAAATAATGTTATTTAGTTTTCTTACAGAGTTCCAACATTTCTAGAATGATCTGGGTGAATATACGTCTCATGTAGTACTCTTTGTGACCCGAGCTACATCGTGTTCGACCTCAGTTCTAACGGTCCTCTTTATAGTTATTGGAGTCTATACGTCTACTGTGGTGGGAATACCGTCTTTCACTTCTTCTTGATTTCTCGGGGAACTACTTTTACTTTCTCCTCTCACTTTTGTATCCGCATTTGGAGTTGTAAGTTTTTTGATTCTAGTACCGTAGGTCAGGGTAGTGAAGTACCGTTTATCTACCCCTTTATCACCTTTCTCACAGTCTGAAAAAATCCCCCCCCGAGGTTTTAGTACCGTCTACCACTGACGGTGGTACTTTGTTTTCTGCGAACGAGGAACCTTCTTTTCAATATCGGTTAGATTTGTCATATAATTTTACGTCTCTGTAATGAAACGGTTGTTTCCAGGTAACTCAGATCCAATACAAAAAAGGTCATCAGTACATACCTACACTCTCAACCTGATATTTCTTTCGACTCACGACGACTTAACTACGAAAACTTGACACCACAACCTCTTCTGAGAACTCTCAGGGAACCTGACGTTTCTCTAGGTTGGTCAGGTAGGAGTTCCTTTAGTCAGGACTTATAAGTAACCTTCCTGACCATGACTGCGACTTTGAGGTCATGAAACCGGTGACCTAAGTTTCTCGACCGAGTAAACTTTTCTGGGACTACGACTCTTTCTACCTTCCGTCCTCCTCTTCCACTGTCGTCTCCTACTCTACCAACCTACCGTAGTGGCTGAACTACCTGTACTCAAACTCGTTTGAGACCCTCAACCACAACCTGTTCCTTCGGACCGTACAACGTCAGGTACCCCAGTGTTTTTCAACCTGTACTGACTCGTTGACTTGACTGACTTGACTCAACAAGGGAACCCCTTGTTTTAACGGGGGTCAACTCTTGATGGTGAGATTTCCTTTCCACTCTTTAACTTACCGTAGTACTTTCCCAATATTACAGGACACTCCGAAAGAAAAAAAGTTCACCCACACGAAACGAAATCCTACCTTCTACAAATCCATATAAACTTCAATCATTGAAGATCAATAGTTAATAGAGGAACAAGAGGAATTTGAAGTGACTTTACTCTCATTATCTATCATTTCCGAGTTTTCACTATGTTGACTTTTTCTGTTTCCTTTATCACTGTATCTGTTCTGGTCTACTTGTTAAACTAAAAAAAATTCGGTTTTTCCTTTACCTCACTAATAACTTAATCATCTATTCTTCTTCGGTATTGTTCACAGGTGTTTCCATAATTGTCGAATGATGGTTTTATTGGATTTTCCGGTTTCTATAGAGTCTTCTATACATACTATGTGTCTCTATTTACAGTCTCTTAACTAACTTTCACACATAAACCTCACCGACCCAAAGGTCCGGAGGAGAGATGAAAATAAGTTAATCTTCCGATGAATGGTTTAAGGTTTGTTCTCTAATCTCAGGAAGGAGTTGAGGAGGGTTTCGTTTAATTTGTTGACATTGTCGCGATATGAAATTGTATACTCCGAATCGTCGTCCGAATATAAACGTTTGTATCCTTAAGTACTATTATAAATAAGAGATACAAGTAGACTGTGTTCTTATGAAACAAATCGTAAGTAGAGGAATTCCGTCTTTAAACCTGTTGAAACTATGGATAAAGAAATCAGTCCAACAACATTTTAATCTGACTTTTTATATACTAACAAGTTTTTGTTAATTTCAATAAAGGGTGAATACATTTACCAAGTTTTCTCAGACTCCAGTCACCAGACGAGACAAGATGTGTCATTTAGGGTTTCTATATTACATTTACATATTTACATTTTTCCTTTCATAGTACACTGATAACCTTATTCCTCTTCGAGTCTTTCTTCCCTCTTGTTCAAATCTTAGAAACTTCACCTTTGTTCTTACTACAAAAGTTCGCTCGTTTGTCACTCTCCGTCTCTGTACTCACCAATAACTTCATTCGTTCCCTACAAAAGATGGTTAGTATTCCTCAAACAAAATCGAATTTATACCATCTCTTTGTACTTACCGAAACTTGTCACAACATTTTATTAGACCAGAGAGAGAATTTCCTACTAACACCGATGATGTTACCCCATTTACATCTTTTTCATCCTTATTTACTCTTAAACCGTCATTAGACTTACCTTCGATTGTCTCTAAACCTAATTTCAGTACCACCTGTACAATTCTTTTCAAATCTTTTCCATAAATGAAACCTTTCGTCTCGACTCTCCTAAACGATACCCTATACTTCTTCTTTCTCTTCTTAATTCTCACATGTCCAATCCAAACCGGACTTGAAGACCATCTTGTCTTTGTATAAAATGACTTTACTTCGTCTAATTGGATCCCTTTCAATAGGGAAAACCCCTTTTACTCTTAAACCAATTCTGATCTCTATGTGTCAACCCTCAGAAATCGTGTTACTATCAAACACTTTGGTATCTAGATCCATTTAACTGTTGCTTCTATACATGAAACTCTTTTTGTTTTTGAATAAACCTTGTGAAACTATAAGTAACCAGGTCTGTACTACCTCCTTGGACGTTACATCTGAAGTCCCTTCTCTGATCTCCGTCCTTTTTTTGATCTTCGTAGAGTCTTAGATTCAATTCTTTTTACACAGTATTTCCTTCTTCAAAAGTTGACACATTCTTAAACACATTCACCATCTATCTGTTACAAATTCTAAACCGTCACAAAATGATATCTCAAGTTACCTTTCTCCATCGACCTCCCTATACACCATATTTGTTTCCCAGAGATAAGTTCTCTTCTTCCTAGGTCCCCCTTCTTGATTAAAATACATCCTTGCCTCTGTTTAGTACATCACAGTTCATTGACACTCTTCTACCAAAATGAAGGAAAAGATGAATATAAAACGGGAGTCCACTTATCTACCTGATTAGTAGTCATGACCAAATACGACATGAAAGTGACAGCCAGGTACACATTGGTAGAAAATTAAAAACAACAACAATTTATTAATTAATTCTGTTAACTCTCCTCCTCTAACGTTTGTCTGAACGTTTGTCACAGACTCCTATAAAGGTCCGAATCTCTTCGATTGCAGATCAAATTTCGTCTTTCTTCTGAGATTCTTTGGAACGGTACCCTTTTACTTTAACTATTTAGTAGACTATATAAACGTACAGAAAATCTGCTAAGAGTAACATGAATCATGTGACTTACGGGAGGGTAACATGAATCACGTAAAACAAACGTAAAGTTTCGTTCTCTTGTCAAATAGAGACAATCCTTCAAACCTAAGACTTACTATACAGAGGTAGAGGACTACTTAATATAAAAATTGAGGAACAGTCCACTTCTACAGAAATCCTTTGCAAAAACCCCATTTGTCTCCAGACATACATTACAAATCTACGGTTTATTAGTATGACGTAAACAATTACACGGTACCTACTAAGGAACTATATTAAGTAGGGGCTAAATCATACTCTCGGAGTCTCCTTTTCACTCGAGATAAATTCTTGCATAAAAGTATCCACTTAACCAAATCAACGTTAATTTTGTCAATGTATTTCTATATAAAATTTTTGTAGGTCTTTAGTTTTTTCAAAGGTTGTTGTGTAACCACTCCCTAAGACTTTTTATTTAGTTTATATCCTCAAATCCTACACCGATTTTTTTTTATGTGACTACTGTATATTAAATCTTTGTGAACCTTTCGAATCTCCACTAATATCGAAAACAGTGACCACCTTAAGAATGTACATACAAGTCTTTAAATTTAGATATGACTTCAAAACAGTGTTTTTATTTCGTCTTACGAGTTTTAAATTATTTAGGGAAAAGAGGCAGAGATTTACATAACGGTGGTTCAAGACTCGGTTCGGTTTAATATTGACTTCCATGAACTCGTTTTTCTAGAAAATTTACTTTGAGTACATAAGACCCTCGATAAAATTCTTGAGTCTTTTAATGTTTATTACAAATCTTAGGGATAACATAATAAATAAGACATTTGTTTTTGTGATTCGAAGAGAATATTATTACAACTACACTCCATTTATTATTGTTATTTTTATGTGAAAAAACTCAGAGATCTATAAATCGTAGTATATTTACCTCCGTCTGGAGTCTTCTTATCTTATCCCTTCGTAATGTAACTCAAAACCAGTAGACAAAATTTATTAAATATTAAAGTAGATTAAATTGGTCTTGTTATCAAGTCAGAACAGTAATCGCTGTTTTTCTCTTTTGTTGTGTCTTACAGTAGCTATATTAAGATATATTACCAATTCTTTGTATGAATTTTAAGAGTTGACATATTTTAATTCCAATATCTTTATTATCTTTAGTGTTGATCCATTATGTACACTTTTACTAAAAAGTTTAGAGAAGTGAAACGACTATAAAGTCACACGCAGTGTCACAAGAGAGGTTCGGGAGCGAGAGACAGAGTCTTTACACTGAGATCACAAAGATGGAAAATTATTAACAACGGAAACGAAAGTGAGACAACTCGACCAGACACAAAAAACACACACACACACTTGGATGTTGTATGTATGTAGACCCCCCAATTATCATTACACAGTTAATAAACATCAAATTTTTTTTTAACTGTGAAATACTAATATAAACATTACGATATTTTAATTATAGTATAAATTCAAAGATTTCCACGATCGATATTACGATATGTTTGTCTTTTAATGTTAGATTCTTGTTATTTGTACATTGTTGTGTAAAATACATATCAAAATAAAAAACTCCTTACTCTACTCTGAATAAAAACTTTTCCATGTATCATATAAAGCACATCATGACCATATAGTAAGTTTTGTTATGTAAACCTTCTACACGAATTCCGTAGATGATTGTTCGTTTATTACCATCCACCGTCACAGAAGAAAACATTTTTTATAAAGAACAGAAGATAAACATTTTACAACCAAGTAATTTGTTACATAATTTTTAAAGTGATCATCCAAGTCAAGTCAAGTCAGTGAGTCAAAACAGGCTGAGAAACCCTGGGGTACTTAGCATCGTGCGGTCCGGAGGGACAGGTAGTGGTTGACAGTCTCAAGTGAATTTGAGTACAGATAACTCAACCACTACGGTAGGTCGGTAGAGTAGGAGACAGTAGGGGAAGAGGAGGACGGGGGTTAGGAAGGGTCGTAGTCTCAGAAAAGGTTACTCAGTTGAGAAGCGTACTCCACCGGTTTCATGACCTCAAAGTCGAAGTCGTAGTCAGGAAGGTTACTTGTGGGTCCTGACTAGAGGAAATCCTACCTGACCAACCTAGAGGAACGTCAGGTTCCCTGAGAGTTCTCAGAAGAGGTTGTGGTGTCGAGTTTTCGTAGTGATCATTTTGTCCGATAATTTTCTGTCTATTTTTATTTATACTAGAGAAGAAACCCTAAGTAGGTGGAAAGTTTAAATAAAATTACGTTGTCTACATCGATTGACAAGAGTCTTTTTACCAGAATTAACTAGAAGGGGAAGTATAAACGGCATCTTTTATAAGTCGATAAACCTCTACGAACACCGTTCTTGTCGCAGAGACATTTGAGATCACTCGACCGTCCGAAGTCTACCAGTCACATCTCCATTTATACTTACCAAGAGTTATAACCGACGTGTAATCTTAACCGACATGGATCACACTAAACATTTTAGGTCAACGGACCCAAGGTGGGGGTGCCTAAAGACTAAATTGACTTGACCCTCGACTGATTCTGTTTATACGGAACTCACGACCAAATCAGTGACCGTTTGATGAAAAAAAAAAAAAAATATACTAAAAATAAAAAGAAAAGAAAAAAAAATTTAAAATTTTAGAATTAAGAATGTACGTAAGGGTTTGTACTTGGGGGGAGGGTAGAGGGAGGGGTATTGTAGAAAGTCCCAGTAGGGGTACGTGGTCGGGGTTTGATGAAAATTATTCGGGTGTAAAAGTTTTTATCCTCCTATTTTTTCTTTCTTAGGATTTACTATCTCTTGACCCCCTACGTGTTGGACCAAATTGTTTTCACTTGTCTTAAATCATGTGTTCAGATTAGAAAAAACAAATCTATTTATACATTTAACGATTATTCTTTCGGAATATATAAGAGTAAATATGACGAACACTTTTACTAGTGTAGATTCCAAAATAATATACATTCGTTAAAAATACATCTGTAGTTTAATTTTTGAAACGTTTATTGGGAAAAGTTTCTACCCCAATTTAATACTAAAATAAACGAAGAAATTTATGAATTGGACGAGACTTTCGGTTGATGAACTCGAACTGGGTCAAGAGAACGGTATTAAAATGAAAAGAGGTACATTTCAATAGAAATTTCAAATAACATCTCTACTCACGATCTTCCGGATGACTTGACAAAGGGGTGAAACGGGTAGTTTACTCCAAGTCAATGTGAGTTGTCCTCGTTATTCATACACGTACCAAACAATGGGTTTGTTTGTTATAAACGTTGTAGTTTACTAGGGAACCGAACCCGTTTATCACTCGTTTGCGTACGTTTTCTCGTTAGTCGAAAGTCACTTTACTCTCTAGAATTTAAACGAGTCAGTGGAACAGTAAATGGAGAAAACCCCCAGTGATCTACCTCTTCCGTTACCGTGGGATGATGTCATGAGAACGGACCTTTTAGGGTACCTACTTCCTCGGACCATCCGACGTCAGATACCCCAGCGATTCTCAGCCTGTATTGACTCGTTGAGGTGAAACTGAAAAGTGAAAGTACGTAACCTCTTCCGTTACCGTTGGGTGAGGTCACAAGAACGGATCTCTTAGGGTCCCTACCCCCTCGGACCACCCGACGGCAGATACCCCAGCGTGTCTCAGCATGTGCTGACTTCGCTGAATCGTCGTCGTCGTCGTCTACTACCATTACACAAATTTCTCAGTACGGAGATTGGAAAGACAGATTTAGTGTCTAAGAATTGTTCCATCTCCGTCTCCAAGTAGATAGTCTTAGTGACTGCCTATAAAAAAATTTTTACGATTAAGACGACGGGGGAAATTACTTGTGAACAACAACAAATCAGTGATTCGACACAGACTGTAAAAACGCTGGGGTACCTAATATCGGGACGTCCGAGGAGAGAGGTACTCTAAAGGGTCCGTTCTTATGGTCTCATCCAACGGGAAAGGAAGAGGTCTCTTAGAAGGGTTGGGTGTCTAACTTGGAAGTAGATGACGTTACCGTCCGTCTAAGAAATGGAGACTCACTGGTTCCTTCAGGGTTACTTGTGGACCAAATATAAATTTATACAGTAGGAACAAAGGATCTTTCGATTGAACATTCCCCATTCTTCTATTAATTGTCGAGATAATGTTGTGATTCTAGTGAGCTACTTAAGACCACTTGTCGAAACCTTACACTTGTGACTTTCGTAAAAGGAACATATTGTATAGTCTAACCCTCAATCTATTCTTGACATCAGAAAGATTATTACGATACTGGAGGTACTTGGGGTCAAGAAATAAAGTAATTACCTCTCTTGTCACAGATATAAAAATCTTTATAAAATTATTGACTCATTTATGGCACATATTTTACAATCAAGGTTATGTTGATAAATCGTACATAATCAAAAGGAGAGAGAAGACACGTACGTACGAATCAACGAAGTCAACATATACGTTGGGATACCTGACTTCGGGTGGTCCAAGGAGACAGGTACCCTAAGAGGTTCGCTCTTATGACCTCACCCAACGATACGGGAGAAGACACCCTAGAAGGACTGGGTCCCTAACTTGAACGTAGAGAACACAGAGGACGTAACGTCCACCTAAGAAATGGATGACTCGGTGAACGTTTCGGGAGAGGAAAGAAAATGAAGGACGGTTTAAGGTCTCTTTAAATATCCCTTCTGGGGTTTGGACCGTTCTCACCTTTTCCTAGATGGTATCTCCGATGACTTAGAATATCCTTTCGTCTTACAATGTCCTACCTTCTTGACGAAATCCCTAGTAACCGGTAATCAGGGTGAAGGATCTCATCTTCCTTTTCTCCCATCAAACTTACTCTCGAGTCCGGACAACAAACAATATGATAAATCTTTCTCACCATAACTGTGACTATATGAAATGAAAAATTTATTCAAAATCATATAGATAACTCAACATTCTTTTCATAATAGTACAGACTCAGATGGTAGAGCGAATGTAATTCGGTTTTGAAATGTGATCTCTCATCTAGACCTGTATCCAACCATGTTTCTACAAAAACACTGGTATCTAAGTTCTACACTGATTACAAAACTCCGAAGGGTCCACCGAGTCTACCATTTCCTAGACGGACGGTATGTCATCTGTTCTCAAGTTAGAGACCCAACCCTTCTAGGTGACCTCTTCCTTTACCGTGGGGTGAGGTCATAAGAACGGGTCTCTAAAGGTACCTGTTTCTTCGGACATCGACCGATGTCAGGTACCCCCAGTTGTTCACAGTTCGTACTAACTCGTTGATCGTGAAATTGGACACCAACCAAGAAAAATGACGACCACTGAAAAAAGAATTTCAGATTACCTCTTTTTTTCTAACGTATCTTTATTATCGTAATGAGTTTTAATAGACTTTTGAAATGAAAAAAAAAGTCTTAATGTCTGTTTTTTACTTTTTATATTGTTCGTATATAGGGATACTGGTTATTAATTGATGGTATAAATATATTAAAAAAGAGGAAAATTACCTATGAATCTAAGTATCTGTATTTATATCGATTTCAGGTGAAATGTTGGCTATATTTAGGTTTGAAAGAAGGGAAAATGGTTCCTTAAGAATGGTACTCGTAGTCAAGTCAAGTCAGCGAGTCAGTATAGGCTTAGTAACGCTGGGGAACTTAGTGTCGTGTGGTCCGGAGGGACAGGTAGTGGTTGAGGGTCTCAAGTGAGTCTGAGTACAAGTAGTTCAACCACTACGGTAGGTCGGTAGAATAGGAGACAGCAGGAGAAGAGGAGGACGGGTGTTAGGGAGGGTCGTAGTCTCAGAAAAGGTTACTCAGTTGACAAACGTACTCCACCGGTTTCATGACCTCAAAGTCGAAATCGTAGTAAGGAAGGTTTCTTTAGGGTCCTGATTAGAGGAAGTCTTACCTGACCTACCTAGAGGAACGTCAGGTTTCCTGAGAGTTCTCAGAAGAGGTTGTGGTGTCAAGTTTTCGTAGTTAAGAAGCCACGAGTCGGAAGAAGTGTCAGGTTGAGAGTGTAGGTATGTACTGGTGTCCTTTTTGGTATCGGAACTGATCTGCCTGGAATCAGTCGTTTCATTACAGAGACGAAAACTTATACGATAGATCCAACCAGTATTGAAAAGAAGGTTCCTCATTCGCAGAAAATTAAAGTACCGACGTCAGTGGTAGACGTCACTAAAACCTCGGGGGGGGTTTTTATTTCAAACTGTGACAAAGGGGTATATAAAGGTACTTCACTACCCTGTTCTACGGTACTAGAAGCAAAAGACTTACAACTCGAAATTCGGTTGAACAAGTGAGAGGAGAAAGTGAAAGTAGTTCTCCGAAAAATCAAGGAGAAGTGAAAGACGGTATTCCCACCACAGTAGACGTATAGACTCCACTAACTATAAAGAGGGCCGTTAGAACTAATGTCGAACACAAAGAAGGTCAGGTCGCAAAGAGTACTACATGAGACGTATATTCAATTTCTTCGTCCCACTGTTATATGTCGGAACTACATGAGGAAAAGGATAAACCTTGGTCAGACAACAAGGTACAGGTCAAGATTGACGACGAAGGACTGGACGTATGTTTAAAGAGTTCTTCGTCCAATCCACCAGACCATAAGGGTAGAGAGAGTCTTAAAAGGTGTCAACTAACACTAGGTGTGTCAGTTTCCGAAACCGTATCAGTTATTTCGTCTTTATCTACAAAAAGACCTTGAGAGAACGAAAAAGGTACTAGGTCGCCTACAACCGTTAAACTAGAGACCAAGGAGACGGAAAAGATTTTGGGGGAACTTGTAGTCCTTCAAGTACCAGGTGTATAACGACTTCAAACCGAACCTCTTAAACCTCGTAATGAAATGATCGTACACTCTACTCACGTTAACACACCATCAAACTCGTAAGAAACCGTAACGGAAAGAAACCCTTACCTTACTTTTGTGGAAAAGGTCAGGACACCGGTGACGACTCAAAAGGTTTAAACGACCGTATAACTCACGTCGTGAGAGTGTCGTAGTAGAAAGTCCTAAACTTTATCGAGTTGACCTTAAGGTAGTGGAGGCGATCGAAACAAGCATCACTACGAAAGATTCCGAGGGAACTGAAGTGTAAGGTCCTACAGACCGAGATCTACTCACTAGTGTGGTAGCACTAATAGGCCCAGTACTTCTAGAAAAAAACATGTCAAGAAGACACATAAGGTTAGTTAAAAATTCACAATATATGTATACATGAAATGTACATATAATATACACATATGAATATTAAAATAACAAAACACACAAACGTACGGGTATAATGTATTTTCTCGAAGTTGCAAGTATAGGGTTGTCGTGTTACATCAAGATGTAACGGGTTACAGATATAGGACAGTTGGTAATGTCTGACAACAAAATAAAATTTACGGTACATAAAAAGATAAAAAGAAAGGAATCAAAATTTTATTCAACTATCTCTTTGTTTAAAAAAAAAAAATGAAATAAAATGAAATGTCGAGTCGACCATCTCACCTCCTGACATTTGAACTACTTTCACCTCTTTGTTAAAAAAATACTCAACTCTTTAACGTCCTATCTTTTAATTCACTTTTAAATCCCCTAAGAGATTCACTACTTTTTTTATTCGTATTTCATATGATTTCTTCGTATACCCGGAGGGACCACAAGTGTACCATTTCTTCTAGGGGACCTCTTCCCTTACCAATGAGTGAGGTACCTTTCTCTTCGGACCGTCCGATATCGCGTACCCCAGTGTTCTCAGCCTGTATTGACACAGGCTGAAAGTGAAAAGTCTCTTCGTGTATTTCCTACCTTTGAATTTATCACTTCTGTCATTCTCTTATACTCTCATCTCAAAGTTTCCTATTGGTAAAGAATGTCTTTTCGGTGTATGACCTTCTATTACCTGTATTTCTATCGAACTTTTTATTTTTCGTCATTGAAAGACATCCAATCATAATACTGTTAATGGTTTAAGACGAAAGTTCATTCTTTATATGGGTAGAAAGGGAATTTGTTGTATAATCTCGGTCAGGATCCGAAATTTACATAGTTTAAGACATGAACCAAGAATTATGAGAAGGAAGAAGTAAAAACTTACATGTTCTGAAACCGAAGGTCAAAAGGAAGGATCATGTTTCTACGACTAACCATCTTAATTTACTCCTTTATATATCCTTGAGTTGTGTTATATATTTCTATTAAGTGAACTGTATATGAATGAACAAACTGTGTATGTGTGTGTGTATCAATGAATAAGTTCAACCGATAATATTGATATTTGAACATTTAATACAGTACCTTACTACTCCAGTCATATTACTTCAGTATACTCGTCTTCTACCATTAAACCTTTTTGAACCCAACGGTACTATATAAAAGTAATGAAATCCGTTCAATGACTTAAGCCCCCTCCCTAACAATCAATGAAGTATACATTATAATTATACAATAAGATTTTTACACTGGATATTTGTCTGTTGGATATTTGAAATAGTATGGATTTCTATCGAAGTAAAAAACGTGAGTGTTATAAATTAAAAATTTAATTGGACGTTAATTTTTTTATATTCATTAAAGTGTGTCTAAGTTTTAAAGAAAGATAGTTTTTTAATTTACTCGACCGGCGTTTCTCGACCGTAAAGAGATACCGTTGTTCATTGATCTCCGACGGGGAAGTCTTCTCCACACTTGAGAAGACAACCGGTATGAGAGACGAAATGGTATAACATCCTGGACAACAGAGTGTGAATGGACGATAAATGTAGACCCGGGAGATAGAGAATTTAAACGAAGAGAACCAGAATTACTACAGACTTCAAAGATCCTTACGATCGTCAAAACGTATTACTGATAGATGAGTTTACCGATAAAGTTTATAAACCAATAATTTCAGAGACTTATTATAATTTAAAGACTAAAATTACGAAATAAAAATGGTAAGTTCGTTCTTTTTCTGTAACAAGAATAGTTCAACTACTCTATGATACCGTTTTTTCATCGACTTCTTAACTTTGATGCAACTTAGCATTCAAATGGTCGTATAATCTCGTACCACTAAGAGTTTGATAAAACGTGCAACGTAATATACGTCGACACTGTTCCAACGAATTATGGTGGACTGTCTCATCGGTAATACCTATTCTATCCGAAAGATAGACCTAGAATATACAGTTGTTTACAGGATGGTTCCGTTCTTTAATTATTTACATAGTCGACGTCTGAAATGGTGGTCGTGGGTCAGTAGTCGTCTCTGTATTCTACTGCAGTTTCTTAGGTCTATTATACGGTCTAAACCTACCGACTACACGATGAACGTTCCCTTTCATCATTCCATTACACGAAAGTCGGAACGTTTATTAGTCAGATCTTTTTGGGTGATACTACAATTGAGAATTCTTAAGACAACATACTGTATATTTGTTTACTCTTTTAACAGTCACTTATGATCTAAAACCACTATCTTCCTTTCTCTGTTTACTAATTTAGTAATTTAAATCGCGTGTTTGTTGGTTGTAAATAAAATCGTGATTTTATAGTCCAGTATCTTAAAGGTATGGAAAGAAACTTACCTTTTCACATATAATATTATCACGGAAAACTCAAATACAAGAAAAATGTACATATATATTACATACTTCATAAAATAAATCTGATCTCCGTCTGTTGGAGACTCCCTAATGTAAGTATAAACAAGTATAGTTATTTACTTTAATCTTGTGATTTTTTTCCCATCGTTTGTGTATGCTCCGAAAACTTGTCGTATATGGGTACTCCTATAACAACCAAAACAAAATTTTAGCATAAAATACCAAAAATAAGTAGGTCCATTTTCTATCTTCTTTGTTGACAGGACGACTCAGTCCCTGTTTCACTTTTAGTTCCAGCAAAAAGTTGGACATAAATGATCTTACAGTTAATGAGAAGATGAAACTGTGTTTCGTCAGTCTCGAAACCATGTATCGGACCCTAGTACCCGTGGGTGAGTCGTTATTGGAGGTCCGACGACAGACCTTTCGTCAGAGAGAAATGGTACAAACGTCAGTTATATTGGGGACTCGTTAAAAATTAATTTTTTACTTTATCAATTTAGATTTAGTGAGAGTCGACGAAAATAATACGGGTTTTACTAAAGAAATTTTCATACCTTTATTTTTTCCGTGTAAAAATAGGAGAGGTTTTCAATCCTAAATAAATATTTATTTATGGCAGGACCTAGAAATAAACGTCTGTGATCGTGGTAATGAAATTCCAGTCTATTATCATCATTAACACTCGTAGAGAACTCATAAACAATACACAGTCCGAGATAAAATTCTTGAATTTTATATATATGAATATATATCAGTGTAAATTGTATAGGTAAAACGTATAGTCTCATCGTTTATTATCTCTTCAATGACATTGAACGAGTTCAGGATCTCGACGATTTACCACCTCAATTGGACGGGTAAAACAGTCCGACCATCGTTTGGAAGGGGTGATGTGGTGTAACGGAGTATAGGGGTCCTTGTTTTTTTTATCACTTTGTGATTAATTACTCGAGTCCACTTGTCATATTTCTTGTCGGGTTTCGGTGGAAACCCTTATTATACAATGTAAATCCTAGGGGGTTGTCAAACGAAAAGGAAAAAAAGAAAAAAAAAGGTCTCCTTTTCAGTGAACATTTAAGAAGGATCGTCGTACGACAACGGAAAGTCCGGTGTCACGTGTCACATGGTGTCTCTATTTTTCAGTTCAGGTTTAAAAGCTAATAACGTAAATTTATATAGACAAGACTTAATGTGACCTTAGAGACGGATCGTCACTTAATACCCCCTCGAAAAAGGATTTCCCCCTTTTAGGTAGAGTTTGACTTAATCATGTGACGAAGGACAAATCGATAAAACACACACCCCCCACCCCAACCCCCCGACTAAGTGTCATCCTATGTAGTCCCTTTACTTACAAAACAGGGTGAGGTAAAGGTAAGTTTTGAAGATTGTCGTACTATTGTGGTTTCAAATCACTAAGACTTTAGTTCAATGGTAATTCTCTCTAACCACGACGACGACGAATCAACGAAGTCAACACAGACTGATACGTTAGAGTACCTGGGGAAGGTCCGAGGAAACAGGTGTCCATGTGAGGTCCGTTCTTATGACATCACCCACGGTACGGAGGAGGTCCCCTAGAAGGCTTCGGTCCCTAACTTGGGTTCAGACGGCGTAACGTTCACCTAATAAATGGTCGACTCGGTGGTCCCTTCTGGATTTTCCCTAAAATCACCGAGTTTCGTGTCTAAACATTTCTAATGAATCCAATTCTGAAACGAATTGAGGGGGTCCACGGAGTGAATGTGGTCTGACACATTACAGAGATACGGAGTCAAAGGAGTAGACATTCTGCCATCGTTATCACAAACGGGGATTACCAAGAACCCTCGATTAGGTACATATCATAAGATCATCAATTACGGAATGATAACAAGTAATGACAATAGTTGTAGTTATAGTAGTAGTAGTGGTAGGTCAAGAAAAAGGAGGGAAATATAAGGATAATAGGAAGAAGGTACCTCTTCCGTTACCGTGGGGTGAGGTCATGAGAACGGACCTTTTAAGGTACCTGTGTCCTCGGACCATCCGACGTCAGGTACCCAGCGATTCTCAGTCTGTGCTGACTCACTAAAGTGAAAGTTAAAAGTGAAAGGACGTAACCTCTTCCTTTACCGTTTGGTGAGGTCACAAGAACGGACCTCTTAGGGTCCCTGTCCCCTCGGACCGCCCGACGGTAGATACCCCAGCGTGTCTCAGTCTGTACTGACTTTGCTGAATCGTCGTCGTCGTTGTCGTCGTAGAAAGAAAGTTTTAGTCTTTGATCGGATTTTTTAATAACATAAGTCGGACAAATTATACCTTCTTACCAAAGTATAATTTAAAGATAATAAAAAGTTAAAAAAAGGTTTTTATATTATGAGTAAATGTTTTAGAAATTGTGACTATCAGTTGAATGTCCTATGGGAACGGAAACTTAAATCCTTAATTTAGACAGGAGGTTTAACTAATACTTCAAAAACTTTACGTCTCACTTACGACATATCGTGACCTTTAAGATGAGTCACGAGACACCATTGGATTTTCCCTTCCTTTAGGTTTTTTCTTTCCTATATATAATATACATATGTAGATCGACTAAGTGAAACGACATTTCGTCTTTGATTGTGATGTAATATTTCGTTGATATGAGGTTATTTTTAATTAATTTTTATTTTTACTTTAACGTCTCACCCATAGTAAGTAATATTGAGTAAAATAAGAACTGTGTTGATATAAAGGATCTTCTTTTGTATAGAGGATATTACAGGTATTAAACTCCCTAAAATTGACGTAATTACTCTCGACACTAGGTGTGTCAGTTTCCGAAACCGTATCAGTTATTACGTCTTTATCTACAAAAAGACCTTGAGCGAACGAAAAAGGTACTAGGTTGCCTACAACCGTTAAACTAGAGACCAAGGAGACGGAAAAGATTTTGGTCGAACTTGTAGACCTTCAAGTACCAAGTGCATTACGACTTCGGACCGAATCTCTTAAAACTCGTAATGAAATGATCGTAGACTCTACTCACGTCAACACGTCATCAAACTCGTAAGAAACCGTAACGGAAAGAAATTTTGACTGGAAACGGTCAGGACACCGGTGACGACTGAAAAGATTTAAACGACCGTATAACTCACGTCGTGAAAGTGTCGTAGTAGAAAGTCCTAAACTTTATCGAGTTGACCTTAAGGTAGTGGAGGTGATCGAAACAAGCATCACTACGAAAGATTCCGGGGGAACTGAAGTGTAAGGTCCTACAGACCGAGATCTAATCTCTAGTGTGGTAGCACTAATAGACCTAGTACTTCTAGAAAAAACATGTCAAGAAGACACATAAGAACGGTGGAGAAGAATTATAGAAGACGAAGACAATCCAGGTATGGTAAAGACAGGAAATAGCTCGGGTAGAAACGTACTTTACAAGGGAACCATAGAGATTAAAAGAATTTCTCTAGAGATCAGAAAGGGTAAGACAAGAAAAGGAGATAAAGAAACGTGACTAGTGACTTCTTCCGAAAGAATTGAGAAGAACGATAAGAGACCTTGAGACGTAAGTCTACGAACATAGAAAGGAAAAGAGGAAACGAAAAGCGGAGAGAAGAAAAGTGTCAATAAACATTCCGGAGGGGTCTGTCGGTAAAACGAAAAAACGTAAAGAAAAGGTACGGAGAACTCTTTAGATATACGTCCAGTCCTTCGTTGTCAACCTTGACCTGTACCTGTTATCTGACCAAAGTTTATCCTTTTCCTCATTCAGTTCCGACATATAACAGTGGAACGAACAAATTGAATATACGTCTCATGTAGTACTCTTTGCGACCCGACCTTCTTTGTGTTCGACCTTAGTTCTAATGGTCCTCTTTATAGTTATTGGAGTCTATACGTCTACTGTGGTGGGAATACCGTCTTTCACTTCTCCTCGATTTTTCGGAGAACTACTTTCATTTTCTCCTCTCACTTTTTCAACCGAATTTCGAGTTGTAAGTCTTTTGCTTCTAGTACCGTAGAACAGGGTAGTGAAGTACCCTTTATCTACCCCTTTGTCACCTTTGTCACAGTCTGAAATAAGAAAACCCGAGGTTTTAGTGACGTCTACCACTGACGTCGGTACTTTAATTTTCTGCGAATGAGGAACCTTCTTTTCAATACTGGTTGGATCTATCGCATAAGTTTTCGTCTCTGTAATGAAACGGCTGATTCCAGACAGATAAGTTCCGATACTAAAAAGGTCATCAGTACATACCTACACTCTCAACCTGACACTTCTCAGACTCGCGTCTTCTTAAGTACGAAATCTTGACACCACAACCTCTTCTGAGAACTCTTAGGGAACCTGACGTTCCTCTAGGTTGGTCAGGTAAGACTTCCTCTACTCAGGACCCTAAAGAAACCTTCCTTACTACGATTTCGACTTTGAGGTCATGAAACCGGTGGAGTACGCTTCTCAACTGAGTAACCTTTTCTGAGACTACGACCCTCCCTAATCCCCGTTCTCCTCTTCCCCTGATGTCTCCTATTCTACCGACCTACCGTAGTGGCTGAGCTACCTGCACTCAGACTCACTTGAGGCCCTCTATCACTACCTCTCCCTCCGGACCTCACGACGCTAAGTACCCCAGCGTTTCTCAGTCTGTGCTGACTCGATGACTTGACGTGACTTGACTTGACTTACTCTCGACTGTATAATTAATTAAGGTTAGAATTGAGAAAAAAAAAATTGAAGATCTCATGTTTCGAATTCTGTATTCAACCAAAGATTCTACGGTCAGGATAAATTATTAGGAAACAAATTGAACCCGTAGTAGAAGGTCAGTTTCGAGTCCGTGGTAGAGACCTATAAAATACAAACCTACTATAGTCCGACCACTTGATGACTATCCTAACATCCGAACGAGTCTACGGTTTGGTACTATTCGGTGAACGAACAATGGGAAAACACGTTTACATTACACAATTCATTAAAGACCACAAAATTTCAACTAATTAAAGTAAAGAATGTTCTATTTAATCTCTTTATTTAATCTAATTATAACTCAATTCTAAATTTTTACGTAAAAACTGGGATAAACCATAAACTGTAATTTTTTTTTCTGTTATTCTCTTTTCCTTAGACCACCTATCTGAAAAATGTGTATAGAATCTCTTACCATCGTGGTAAGTAAATACAATGGTTTAGTCTTCTGTAGATGAAAAGGGAGTGATTAAGTAGTCATTCAAGATTCTTAAAATGTAGGATTAATATAAGTATTAAAGTGGAAGAAAAGTATCCGTGATCATGGTAGAACGAAGTATCGTAACAGTGGAGTGTGGACCTGGGAACACTTTCGGGGGACTTCCGGAGGGGTGTCAGTGACAACAGGGAGGAGTAGTAAAGAGAGATCCCATCGGTCAATAGAACTGTCTTGTGTTGACAAATATCGTGAGGGTCGAGGTAAGTAAAGAGGAGTCTGGGTAGAGGGTACGACAAGGATAGGAACGTATTTTGGGTAATCGTCACGGAATTTTAAGAGGTATGGGAGTAAAAGGAACGGAAGAGATGAGGTTGAACTAACGGATAGTACAGGAAACTCCAAAAAATGTTACACGACGAAGGAAAGTGTCCCAGGATCACGTTCGACCAAAGAAATGGTCCTCGTGGGAGAGAGGAGGGACAGATCAGTTGAAGATCGGTGAGTAATCTGGATTCGAGGTAGTAGTGAAGGAGTTCCTACGGGTGGGACTGGTCAAAACTACTCTAATTAGGGTAACAATTTACAAGAATGTCCTAGTACTCAAAGATGTAATCTAATAAATTGTATCAATACTCATAAGTAACTTAATTGGTAAAGTTATTGTAGTAGAAACTGATCTGACTAATAATAAACTTCCACTTTTGTTCCCATAATAAATACGAAAAACAAGTGGAGAAAAGGGTAACAAGGAACATATCATGGATTATGTTTTATCTTTAAGTTTCTGATACAACATTAACTTACTTATTTAAAATTTTACTAAAATTGATATACATCGAAAATCTAATCTGTACAATCGTATTCTTTATTATTAAATGGGTGTAGAAATAATAACCTTTTACAACTGTTATGAATAGAAACACGAATAAGGTGAATCCTCCATCAGATATGAAATAATTAGAAACTGAGAATGGTGAATCTCATCACGGAGACTATACCATCTGTGACTTCTATAGAATATCCACTTATCGTTAATTCGCAACGCACTTGAAGTATTAAATTTTCCTTTTATAGTTTTAACATGAAATATTGACAAATACCGTCGATAACTTCCTAACATGATTAAGAAGACGACAAACCCAATACAGATTCTCTTCGGGACTAGTTTAACGTTTCCAGACGGGAGGTCCTCGATAATAGGATTAAAGTCCCTTCCCTCGGTACACTTTGTTACCGAATTTAGGTTTAACCTGGTGTATTAGTCAGTTGATATATTGGTACTTCCGTACGGTACGAAGATTTAGACACTAACGTTACATAAGTAACACTAACCGAGATCTCCTTTAACGTTGACGTCACGACACACAACTCTCCGTCTTCCATACTCTTTTTGATGAATTTTGTAAGAAATTACTTATACGAATAAATACTTACAAGATTTCAAATTAAGAGTTAGTTTAGATCATATTAGTATTCTTTCTTTCCATGTTCGTCTTCGTACTAGTCTCTACTCCGTCTGGAAGTAGGACTTCCGTTACGTCTCAGTACCTTCCTCTTTTGTCCTCACTCCATACGGGTGTTAATGGAAAACCTCTTTGTAAAGTCTACGGTGTCACTTCTTCCATAGTCTTCTATGAGTACTATTAATTATAAAAAGTTTACAGGTGTGAAGGGTTTCAATAGATGTCTAAATTATATTAGGGAAAGTCTTAAGTTTACAGTAAAAAGTGTTTTTATCTTTTTTTTTCTCAGAATTTTACAAATCCTTTGGTGTTTCCTGGAACTTATCGGTTTCGTGAGAACTCCTTGTTGTATCGAACTTTGTAGGGTGAATGAGTAAAGTTTAATATTAAGTTTTGATATCATTAGTTTCTCCACACCATAATTGTATTTTTTCGAGTCTTTATTTGTATACGTATATACGAGTTATGTGAAAACTGTTTCCTCGGTTCTTGTATGTTACTCTTTTCCTGTCAGAGAAGTTATCACAACCCTTTTGACTTATCGGTACGTTTTCTTACTTTGAACTAGGAATATGGTATGTGTTTTAAGTTCAGTTTTTACCTAATTTCTAAACTTGTATTTTAAATTTGAGGATGTTTACACTGTGAGGATCTTCTTTTGTCCCCCATTCGAGGGACTGTGAGTAAAGTGTTACAAACAAAAACTGTAGTTTTCGTTTCGTTGTCACTACCGGTCAGGACCACAGACTCACTAAGGCACCCGGGTCGTTTCCCTGGTTCAAAGGTGTCGGAACTTCCGTTCCCTATTGTGGGATTTTATACCTGAGTAAAAGGTGAGACGTAAGTAACCGGCTCGTCGACGGTTCTTGTTTCCAGTGTAGAGGACTATGGACCGTTTGTTTACGTCATAACGGAGTGCTTAGTTAACGAAGAGACTTCACGGGTGGTCACAAAAAACCCTCTTCGAAGCTCTTGTTCAACTCCTCACCGACAGGAAGATACTCTAACCTCACTAAGGGACCTTCTTAGACCTACAGTACTTCCTCCGTTACCAAGTCCGTCTTCTTCGCCGACGACTCTAATGATCTTTCGAACTTTTTGTCTTCTTTACGAACTTCTTCCTTTTCTTTTTCGACCGACGTTAACGGGACCGACGAAGTCTTTTATCGTCACGGGGCCTCCTCACACTCCTCTGTTCATTTTCTGGGTTTTTCTTCTTTTTCGTTTTCGGGGTCCTCCGAGAAGTCCTCTTACCTTACCTTCTGGGTAGACAGAGAAAGGTTTGGGTTCTTTTTCTTTAGAAAAGGGTTCCTTCTCGATTAATCATCACTAAAACTTCTCTGTCGACCATGACCTTCAGAAGGGTTCTCCTTCTTTAGAAAAGGGTTTCTCCTTGGTCAATGACTGGGACTACTCAGTCTTTTGTTCTCCCAGGGGTTCTTTTTCGCCTTTAACAGAAGGTTCCTCCTCGGTAAGTCGTCACCTGGAATTCTCCGACGACGGTCGTTCTCGTCGTCGAGGTTCTATTTCTTTTTCGAGGCTTTCGATAGGGTCCTTTCAATCTTACCTGTAGAAGGATCACCCCGTATTCAATTGTCTCCGTAAGGGGTAGGGTAGGGGATTTCGGGTTAATTTTTTTTTTTTTTTTCCGTCGTTTCGTTGTTTTCGTTTTACTTTGGTTTTTATTTACTTCGTTATAGTTTAATTTTTTGAAGATGTGTAGTTTCCTTTGTTTGTTGTTTTACTTTTCAGTTGAGTCCTTTACCCTCTTCCATAAACATATCTATACCTTAATTAAAAATTTTTATGTGTTCCTAGAGTGTGTCGAGTTATTGTTTGTTTGTTTGTTTTTTTGGGTTTTGATGTTTGCAATTTTTTACTCGTCCCCAGAACTTATTTGTAAAAGATGTCTTCTGTGTTCACCGGTAACCCTTGTACTTTTCACGAGTCGTAGAGATTAACAGTCCTTTATCTTTTAGTTTTGACGTTGGAGTGTGGATAATCCTACAGATAATAGATTTAGTTCTATATTGTTACAACCTCTCCTACACCATTTTTCCTTTGGGAACACGTGACAACCACCTTTATATTTGAATTTATCAGTGACACTTTTTGTTATACCTCCAAGGAGTTCTTTGACTTTCATTTTGATGACATACTTGGTCGTTTGAATGAAGACCTAAATATAAGTTTCCTTTGTTTCGATAATAGACTTTCTGTCTAGACATGAGGGTACGACTAACGGTGTAATCTGCTATCCGCTCCACATCCATGTTGGGTTCACATATCGTTGTTTATTTACCTATTTCTTTTACGGTTATAATACATTAATATTATACATTGACTTATAATAAATCAGAATTTTTTCCCTTCAAGACAGTAAATGTTTAACCTACTTACTCTTCCTTTATAATTGACTTTATTCGGTCTGTCTTTCCGGCTATGATGTATTGAATGTTGACCTTAGACTTTTTATTTACAGTTTGAGTATCTTTATTTCATCTTTTCATCAATAATCCTCGACCCCCACCCCCTTTATCTCTCTCCACCCATTTTCCCATGTCTGAAAGTCGAAATTCCATTTTTCCATACTTCTAGATTACATATTGTACTACTGATGTCGATTAAAGGATTCTCATCTTACCTTTATAAGAGTATTTTTTTTCATTTATATATTCCATTATCTACATAGGTAATTGGACTACCACCCTTAGGAAAGTGTTATATATGGATATAGTTTAGTAGTACAACATATGAAAGTTGTAAAATATTAAATTAAACAGTTAATATTTCGGTCTCCTTTTCTTCGAATTAAACTTCTTCCATCTATTGACATAAAATAATAGGTTCCTTTTTTACTACTCCTGGTCTTAATTCCTGAAAAACTCAACTACTCACGTCATTTCATTAGAAATTCACTACACTGACTATTTTGTACTAAACAATAACCTACACATCGAAAGACGAAACCCACCTGACACCATGGGAAGTGAACTTACATTTGACTTCTCTTTCTTTTGAACTTATTATACACACCAAACCCTACACAAGACGAACTCTACAGACATATTCCTACCTGAACACACATGGAGGTAGTCGAGTACAAATAAGTAGAATATCGTTACGGATGAAAAATAACGTTGATTATTAACGTTAATAAAAAAGTAATTAATCAGAAAAGTGATTTGACTTAAGAAACTTCTTGAATTGAGGAACAAAAGGTTCACATATCATATGAAGGAGTGTAAGTCATCCGTAAGTCATTTATAAAGAAAAAAAAAAGAAAACAAAAAATCATTTATAAAGAAATTTCCTGACTTACTTACGGTAAGAAACTTACTTACTATATCGTACGTCTTCACTTTAATACTTCAAATTATCTCTCCGACCCCGATCTTTCTCAAATAACAAGAATAGATAACAAGATTTAGTAGATATCTATTGACTAAGAAATCTCCGTTAATACTTTCAAGTCCTTTAAAAAGTACCTTTTCCTTTATAAACTTAACCTCCTAATTTCTCTTTTTTTGTTAACCACTTTGAACCTAACTTTGACAATTAACCTTGTCAGTCGGTTTTTCCTGTTAGTATTCAAATATCGGTGAAGTTTGAGGTATAAAATTAAATTTTTATCTCGAAAACTTCATCCCGGTTCCGAAAAATAAGACTTAGAAAGAAAAAGAGTGGATTTGATACGAATATTTCTGTCACAAATAGTAAAGGTTAAAACTAAAAAAAAATTCATTCCTTTAAATTTATAGGACTTCGTCAGACTGACCTTTTAATCGTTAAGAGATATGAGAGGGTGTTCAAAGTAGTGTCAAGAACAGGAATGGGTAAAACTATATAACCCCAAAAACACAACAACAAAAAGAGTACAGATGAAATAAAGAGTTTCGTATATAGTAACTATGTGTGTGTGTACTAGTAGTCAAAAACTTCATAATAAATTATTTTAATACACTAATGATTCTGTTTACGGTGATTAAATTTAACTAATGTTTGTGTTGACTTCGAAATCCTTTGTAAGTCGGGTTAAGTGTCCTTGTCTTTACCCGTTCACCCAATCTTTGAACGACTGAACAGACGATCGTCATTCTAGGTAAACATAATTGTTTTACTTTTTACACCTATTAAGTCCAGTGAATTCGTCTATAACAAATTTTCTAGAAGATGTTATAACAATTCCACAATAAATTAACTGGACTCTACTAACCTTAACTGTAATTTTGTACGAAAACCGTCTCTCCTTTCCTTTAGTCATCGATATCTTTCTACTGTCTTCCCTTTTTTTTAATTACTCGGTAAGTTACCCGAGAAGAATTACGTCTCGTCTTGTATGTTTATTATACTAGACAATCGAAAAATAAGACAAATACCTGTTTTTAAGGTTTTTAAGTTTTATTACAAAATTTTTAATTTTGAGAAGAAGGAGGAGGGGTATAGGGTAAAGGGTCTCGAGTGATTAAAAAAAAATTAAAATTAAAAATGAAATAAAACGAAATGTTATGACATAACCAAAACGGTATGTAACTGTACTTAGGAGGTGTCCACATGTACTCAAGGGTTTGTACTTGGGGGGAGGGTGGAGGGTGGGGTATAGTACCCTAGATTAATTTTAATTTTCGAAGACGTGTTGTTTCCTTTTATATTCGTTCCACTTTTCTGTCGGAAGACTTACCCTCTTTTATTATCGTTTACTTCGTTGACTGTTTGTTGATTAAAAAATTTTAGAAAAACCTTTACGAAAGAACGTATTCGGATATAGATACACACAGATACAGAGAAATATAGAGACATATAGAGAAAAAGTTAGTTTCAAAATATACTCGTCAGAGATACTTCTATCTATTTAACAATAACTATGTACTATCACTTGTGAAGACACAAGGTACCTGTCAAGACCAAATACACACCATAGGAACGTAATAACGTTTGTCGAGAAAGTACTGAAGAATCTTAACAGGGTCAAGTCTACTATTCAACATACCAGTGGGTGGATGTTTATTTGTAAATCAAATAAAGGTAAAAATAAGGGGTGTAATAACTTTATCTTTATAAACATGTCTTTAGAAAGTGTGAACCCGATAAAGACTCACATTTCTTAATCTTGACGACTAAGTCTCAGACACAGGAAAATTAAAACTATTTATAATGGTTTACTAGGAAACTTATCAAAGATGGTCACATATGAAGAAGATTCTCGTTTGAGAAATCAAGAAGAAGTGAAAGTCGGTATTCCTACCACAGTAGACGTATTAACTCCAATAATTATAAAGAGGACCGTTAGAACTAAGGTCGAACACGAAGTAGGTCGGACCGTAAAGAGTACTACATGAGACGTATATTCAATTTATTCGTCCCACTGTTATATGTCGGAACTGGATGAGGAAAAGGTCAAACCTTGGTCAGACAACAAGGTACAGGTCAAGATTGACAACAAAGGACTGGACATATATCTAAAGAGTTTCTCCATCCAGTCCACCAGACCGTAAGGGTAGAGAACTTCTTAAAAGGTGTCAAACAACGCTAGGTGTGTCAGTTTCCGAAACCGTATCAGTTACTTCGTCTTTATCTACAAAAAGACCTTGACAGAACGAAATAGTTACTAGGTTGTCTACAACTTTAAACTAGAGACCAAGGAGACGAAAAAGATTTAGGTCAAACTTGGAGACCTTCAAGTACCAAGGAATACCGTCTTTCGTTTCTTCTTGATTTCTCGGAGAACGACTTTCACTTTCTTCTCTCACTTTTACAACCGAATTTTGAGTGTAAGTCTTTTGATTCTAGTACCGTAGACTAGGGTAATGTAGTACCGTTTATCTACCCCTTTGTTACCTTTGTCATTCTCTGAAATAAAAACCCCGAGGTTTTAGTGACGTCTACCACTGACGTCGGTACTTTAATTTTCTATGAACGAGGAACCTTCTTTTCGACACTGGTTGGATCTGTCGTATAATTTTTCGTCTCTATAGTGAAACGGTTCTTTCCAGACAGATCAGTTTCGATACCAAAAAGGTCATCAGTACGTACCTACACTCTCAACATGATATTTCTTTCGACTCACGGCTTCTTAACTACAAAAACTTGACACCACAACCTCTTCCCTGAGAACTCTCAGGGGACCTGACGTTCCTCTGGGTTGGTCAGGTTAGATATCCTTTATTCAGGACTTATAAGTAACTTTCCCGACTATAACTTCGACTTTGAGATCATGAAACCGGTGGACTACGTTTCTTGACTGAATAACCTTTTCTGGGACTACGACCCTTTCTAACTTCCACCCTCCTCTTCCCCTGTTGTCTCCTACTCTAAAAACCTACCGTAGTGGTTGAGTTACCTGTACTCAAACTCATTTAAGACCCTCAACCACTACCTGTTCCTTCGGAACACACGACGTCAGGTACCCCAGTGTTCCTCAACCTGTACTGACTCACTGACTTGACTTGACTTCTCGTTTGAATATTTAGGGTCTTTTTAGACTTAATTTATTCAAATAACAGTAAGGGAAGGACTGAACCGGAAACGATAAAGAGATTAGAGTATTTATGACAATAAGGTAATAGGTAAAATGATATTGGTGTGATAACAGTATCCGGTTTTTATGATGATGGAGTCCTATAAACATGAACGACAGAATTAACGGACCCTATAAGACGGTATATCAGAATGTATTGAAAGAGGGAATAAAGTAATCCGAAGACAAAGTGTCTCCATACGGGACTGGTAGAATACTCTTGTATGACGAGACAATTAATGATAGATAGGAAGCTGAATCTAATCAAAGAAAAATAGTTATAGACTGTACAACAATACACAAACAAAAGGAAGAGAGAAGATTTCACAATTGAAAATCTCATTCTCTGTAGTGGATCAAACCAAGGACGAGTGTGACGGATCTTTATACGGACCGTATACTTCCGTTGAATCATTTATACACAATAGTTTTCTTACTTAACTTTCCTATTCTCTCACGAACAAAGTGTGTGGTCCACAGTAGTTCACAATAGAAGAGGACGGTTAAATTATTGTTATCGTAGAATATTAAAATTGAAAGAATAGAAATTAATACTTATCTAATATGTTAAATCATATAATAATCGTTTAAAATTAAATTAAACAAGTCACTTATAAGGGATGTACGGACAACAATCGGTCAGGTAAACTCAATCACTAGTTTTAAAATTTACCCTGGTTATTCGAACCAACACACAAAAGAGGCAGCACAATTGTAGCAGACCCATACCCTTACGTCATCTATGACAACCTATATTGGACCATTTGTTTACGTTCATGTTACCACATTCACTTGGGTCACACCACTGGCACTACTACTTGTATAAAAGATCCATTTCCGTGTTCACTCTTTAAACCTCCACTCCTCGACGTTGTGTCTTTTCAACATTGTAGTTAACTAAGATCCAAAGTTATCTCAGTTTATTAACAAGATTAAAAAAGTTTCCAAGACGACTCTTTAGTTTATTTCGGTAGTACTATGAAGATAATTTTTAACGGTCATATTTCTAAGTTGAAATGACTACCCACCACACTAAAACTTCAAGTTTGTCAGATTTCTAATTAGACCTTGATGACTTATTTTATAAGTATTGGAGATACTAGATCATCGATCGAGATAAAATCTCATTTTACAAGTAGTATTCAACGCCACCGTCCATCAACCCCTGTTAGACTCTCTCACCTATCCATTTAAGTTTTCACTTTATACCACCTACGTATCGTTCCACATAAAATACACGATCAATTATAGTTATCAAATGTTTATAACACGACAATATATTGAGTAGGAAGTTGAACTGTAAGTAAGATGTCAAAAAAGACATTATGGCGTCGATCCTACGATGTTTGACGAGAAGGAACTTTCTACAGAAAGATAGAATCTAAGACTGTTTTCCTCTGTGATCTTCTTTAATAATCCGAAAGGTTCACCGAGTCACCCATTTCCTAGAAGGACGTTGCGTCCTCTGAGTCCTCTACTCCCAGGCTAGGGACTCAGTCCCTCTAAGGGACCTCTTCCCGTACCGTTAGGTGAGGTTATAAGAACGGACCTCTCAAGGTACCTGTCTCCTCGGACCTCCCGATGTCATGTATCCCAGGGTGTCTTAGTTTGTACTGTCTTCACTGACTCCTACTCGTCCTCTTCTTCACTAATCCGTCCCTATTTTCCTTCTGTCTTTCATAAGGGACTAGGACCAAAGAACTAGAAGGACATACACAGTATCAATGACGTTGTTCGGAAGAACCCAGTCGGAGGTCGAAGAATGCCGTAGGAGTCATGGACTCGGGAGGATCTCTAAAATCGTCACCGACCCACCCGAGGGGTCAGAAGGGACATCGAATTTACCATTTCTTTGTCTGACATTACGTCTTCTGAGCCCTAACTAGGGACCTAGTCCTTTTACAAGACCTCTTCCCTCACCGTTAGGTGAGGGTATAACAACGGACCTCTTAGGGTACCTGTTTCCTCGGACCGCACGATGTCAGGCGCCCTAGCGTCTCCGTCTGTGATGGATCGCTGGTCGTGATGATGATGATCCACCGCGGGGATGGCCTCTTCAGACTCGTGGTCGAAGTACTTTAGAAAAGGAGATTCGAGGAACAAAAGAAAGGGGAAAATAACGAGATCGGGATTCTAAGTAGAAGAATGTATACTCAATGGAAAATCTACCTACCCACAATATGTACCTATTGGAGAGAAAACAGAGAGACACACAAAACCAGGAGGTCTTCACAACTTCGATTGAGAAAGATATAGGGACGATGTACTTTACTGAGGATATCATAAATCACTTTATTTACATATGAGTTTTGTCACAAATGAGACTTAAACTGATGACACCTATGGAGTATATTCACCTTAGTATGTTATCGTTACACTTGTATGAGTCACGGTGACTTAATATACGAATTTTCCCCAATTTCACCATTCAAAATACAACACATATAAAAGTGTGTACGAGTCAACACAGGATGAGAAACGTTGAGGTACTTGACATCAGACGGTCTAAGGAGACAGATACCCCAAAAGGGTCGTTTTTATGACTCTACTCAACGGTAAAGGAGGAGGTTCCCTGGAAGGACTGGGACCTAGTCCTTGGGTGTAGGAGACATAGAGGTCGTAACCGTCCGTCTAAGAAAAAGGTGACCCGGTGATCCCTTCGAAAGAGAGAGAGAGAGATACACACACACATATATATATATATATATATATGTATATATATGTGTGTAAAAAATTGGTGTTATAATTTTTTGTTACGACTCACCCCTTTTTGACTTTAGATTTTTATTATATAAAGAGATTCAATCTTTATATTTATTGATACTTTTTATTGATGTATTGAGGAATTCAGAAGTGTAATCACGTCAAAGATTCGGTATCGTGAGGACTGTAAACCCGGTCTACTAAACAACAACACTTCCCGATCCCCCTATAGGACGCGAAATGACCTCCAAATCGTCGTCCGGTTGGAGATGGACGAGTCATACGGTCATCGTGGAGGTGGTTCACGCTGTTGGTTTTTTACAAAGGTTTGTAACAACTTACAGAAGACCACCAATTTCAACGGGGGAAAGTGGTTACTAAACTTTCATGACGTAATCCCTTACTGTTTTTTTTAACAGATTATCCACTCAAACCCCTTTTACACCAACGAAGATGGAAAAAAAGAAACCCTAGACAAACGAAAGTCTGTCATACACGTAACCTGGTAAGAATTTCAGTACCATTTAATTTGCATCGTTTAGAAAAGAAGTTTCAGACACCTAAGACACGATCGATTCCCAGTTATAATCCATCAAATAGTAAACATATATGAACTCGTTATGAGGGGTTGAGAGAGTCTACGAAAATAAAGTTATACAGACTGAGAAGACGGAGAGCCATAATAAACGATCGAGGAAGTTCGGAGTCGACCAAGGGACCGGACCCGTTGTACTCGATACTTGGTCTACACCTAACTCTACAAAGACGAGGTAACGACTTACTAGAAAAAGTCACATCGGACAATTACTATTTCACAGGACCTCCAGAACTAGCCAGGATAATAAAAGAAAAAAACAACGAAAGTACAAGAGTAGACTCGAGTGTGGAAATTTACGGTAGAGAAATTACTCAGGACAATAAAGAGACCGCTTGAGAATAATAGATAAGTTTTATAAATGAACTGATAGATTGTCCATGTAGTCCATGACGTAGAGACTTTAACGCAGACTAAAAGTGGGGTAGTCGAGGTAGAACGTCATACGGGACAACATCTTTTACCTTCACTATGAAAGAAGTGACGAATCCAATCTTAAAATTAAGAAGAGAGGAAAAGTAGTAGGTGTCGTCTCATAATCTTATAAGATGAGTGAATAGAAACTCTATCTGGGTCTTTAACATGGTGAAAAGTAGTGGGAATGATACTTATATAACTAGGTTCGGGGGTTTAGGGAACGTATGGAGATTGATAAGGATATGAATGGAGTAGTGTTGGAAAAAAGGTTTGGTTTCAGTCATGTCAAGTGAATTTTACGTTCAAAGTGATACTGTAAATATACAAGTTTGAAAGATTATCGAAGAGTAAAATCGAAGTGAGGTTCATTGTCGTCTTCGGGAGTCCCCCCAGACGTGTCGAGACACACTAAGTGGAACAGAGGTGGAGAAGTAAGAGTCGAGGAAAATCAGTGAGGGGAGGTCTGTAAGTGAGACCCGGAAACATGAAAGACAAAGGACACGATACTTACTTGGGAAGGGTCTGTTTGTGTCCCATGAGAGAGAAAGAAGGAAGTTCAGAGACACGTTTACAGCGAGGTAGTTTCTTTAGAAGGAACTTACGAAATAGTAAGTCATTGAAAGGACGAAAGAGGGAGAGAGGTAAAGGGAGAAAAACAGGGTGATTAGCGTCGGATTGTATGACATGTAAATGTAGAAATATCCATACAAGACAAAAAGAGGATGTTGCATGTGCAAAGTTCTTCCGTCCTTACTACAAAATAAATGAAAAATTACAGAACATGAGATTGTCACGGACGGTACCCGAGGGTCAAGTATAAACCATTTTATCATTTATTTATCTGGAGAGTTTTACACAACTTGTCGTATCTATCTGAATTAAACTCTACCCTTTATCTAATCCCTTATCTTCAAGTCGGATCCCATCTCACCGGAACAACAATTAAATTATTTTCACGAGAAAACTGGATAAAGGTTCGGTAGGTCGTCGTTTTAGTTTGAATAAGCTATCACCCTGGGTTCTCATATGTATGCCTTTGTTACCAACCCTAATATTGTTGTCATACTACTTTATCAATGTCCTGACGTGATTATTCTTCGACTGAAGGAGGGGTTGACCATTTCGGTTTGAAAACCAATCGGTATCAGAATTCTTCATTTTGTTTATATTTCGACTTCTTTAATCCTTACCCCTTGGGTGAAAGAAGACCGAAATACGAAGGTTCATCTTTGATTGAGAGAAACAACGAAAGTCGAAGGAATGGGAGTGGAGAGGTCCCCTCTTCTACACTTACTAGACTACTCATATTGAATCTGCTAAAAGACGACGAAAGAGAAACCCTTGAATAATTATTCTCGGACTCGAAAATGAACGAAAGATCTGGAAAACCATTCGGATCGTCATTTTCAAGGTGGGAACGGACCTTTCCTGATACAAAAAGACTCCCGTCTGTACAGAAACAGTCCCTTCATGATAATCTTTCAGGTATACTTATTGTTAGGAATTCGGTACACAAGTTTAATCGGGATCAGTCATTGTTTCCACGATGAACCTAAAGACAAGTGTACAAACTTGTACACAGTAAGAGTCACATCTTTAGTCTGTTCTCCTTCTCGACACACTACGTAATGAAGGAAGTAAAGTCAACGAAGTATAAAATCGGAGAAATCTTTAAGTAATTGACACATATAGAACGTCCGAACAATTTTTTTAAATTCAACTATATACATCCTGAAGAGTTTTGAACGGACTCGTAAAAGGAATCTCTTTCAATTCTTATAGGGGAAAAGTCAGACCCACACGGTGTAGTCGAGTCTACATGACGTCGTCTCAGTGTTACAGATCAGAAGTAGAGACTCTCGGAAGGACTCAGGGTGTTCACAACTACTACGGACGTTTAAAGAGACTACGGGTCAAGAGTAATATATCTCAAAATTTTACGTACTTACATCTAATAAAGGGATTTTCATTTTTATATTGAAACTTGTGACGCCAGTAAATTAGTTATTATTTAATGAAAATGATCGATTATCTGAAGTAGTCTTATTTACACTGTGACAATAGTGTTGTCATTCCTTTGTGAAGTGATACAGACATCCAATTCATTAACACCTGAAAAGTTTTCAAACCCCCTTTTTTCCCTTTTTTTATAATTAACTTTTTCGATAATGAAATTCTACTTACCCCCCCCATTAAAACATATTAATAAACAAACAATTCATTTACTAAATATGATACTTCCTCATTTTGGTTATCCCTGTCCATAATATTAATTAATATTTACGTTTTTGTTCCTGTATTGATCGTTGTACTGGGTTGTTAGAGTGGGTTCTTTTTATGTTTGGATACAGGTGTATTTCAACACACATACTTACAAGTGTGGTCGAAATAAGAATTTTTACGTTGGGACCTTTCTTGAGTTCACAAGGAGTCAGCCACCTACCTGTTTGTTTAACACTATATGAGTTGTTATTTTACCATGTTTTATGCCAATGTAAGTTGTTGAATCTATTTGGACTTTTTATAAAAGATTCACTTCAGTTTGTATTTTATGATATAAGAAAGATTCATGTCTACATACTGTCAGATCTTTTCCACCGTCTTTCTAGTCTTTAATCCACTACCCGAGTCAAGTCTGTGATTCGACGTCTCTCCGTGTTCCTTTTTAAAATCCCATAATTTTTATAAACACTGAATTAATACTATTTCCAATGTACTAGTGTATGTCAACAATTTTAAGTGGGTATTACCCTTTAAATAATATACATTTTAAACGGAGTTTACACATTTTTATATGTTTTCCATGTTTTTTCCTTCTCTTTACGAATTTCTTATTCTTATCTGTAAAAACAACTTCTGTCTCTCGTGTCACCTCACATTTGTTTTTAAAAAAAAAATAAAAAGAAACTGAGGACGGAAGTTTATACATGTGAGTCACCAGGGAGTGAGAGAGAAATGAATACATTACTCGGGTAGGAAATGAATGAAAATGCGAGAAGACTAGTATCTTAAGAGGTCCGTTCTTATGACCTCACCCGACGGTACGGAAGTAGGTCCCCTAGAAGGACTGGGTCCCTAACATAAGAGTAGAGACCGTAGAGGACGTAACGTCCGTCTAAGAAACGGGTGACTCGGTGGATTATAATTACGTAAAATTTATAATTTATGGGTCCTAAAAGCTTAAGTTAAGAGTTAAAGTGTAAGTCAAGTTGAGAAAGAGGAGAGGAATACGAATCCAAACTGTACACCGATTCTATGGGTATTGTCCCTTCCCAAATTTTCGGTACAAATTGAGAGAAAAGGAAGGTGTCAGAAGACGAAAAGAGAAGAAAGAAACTATATAACTTCAATTCCTCTTCTTTATCCTATTTTTGCCGTTTTACCACATAGTAAACTGACGACGAGAGAAAATACACCTCGTAGAATTTACTAGTTGACTTCCAAAAGATTGTCCAGTGTGTAGTGACTATACACGTTACACAAAAGACGGACTATATAACCATGTTGGAGTCGAAGACAAGGGTCTCTAGATAGGTAATGAGACATGATGACCATAGGGGAGGGGATGCCCGATGGAAGTTTCGTTTTAAGAAAAGGTCACCGAGTGTCGGACGAGTGGAGATGCCGGAGGTAAGCCTGGGTCCCCTTTAAGTGAGTGGAAACGGCACACTCACGACACTCATGCCAGACGAATAGTGGCCAAAGGGATCAGAAAGACGACAACGAGTTGGTTGTAAGATGGAAGTCTAAGACGACCCTTCGTCCGTATACGGTTCCCAATTCCTTCTCCCGGTTTGTGTGGTCAAAAAATTAATTATTTAAGAGATTGAAGTGAAAGAAGTCACTTTACCGTCTGGGTCGTGAAGGACAGACCAAACTGACGAACCGTTCGCAACTCGGTCCCACACTCCACGAATACGTCAATTCACGTGGAGGTCATTCGTGAGAAGTTCACCTACATCACCCCACCCCCTCCCTAGTTCGTGAATGGAAAAAGGAGATAATCCTTCTCTTTTTCGTAAAAGAGAGATTCAGATATTAATCGAAAGATTTCCGAGTTCTGGTGACTACTCAACCAGTAGAGTCCTTGTAGAATAGATGGAAACTCTCGGGATATTCCGAATAATTCGAGACTTCGGACCTTTGAGGAATCGACGAAGCATCCTGACAGACGACAGTTCAGTTATGGGAGGGTATAGGACAGAAAATATAAGTGGGAACCCAAACTTCCTTCTTTAGACCCTTCGTATAAAGGGTCTTAGGAAAAAGTCGTGTCACACTCAAACTGAGACGGTTATGAGTGCCTTCCAATCCTTTTGACTTCTCTCTCTTTCGGTAACAAGAGACCACTCTCGAAATTACATCCATACACCCAGAACCGTCAACCGTCTACTCTCCAAAAGATCGTGGAAGTCCGTAGGAGGAGGAGGAAAACCACGACATCCATCTACCTCAGAGACTACCGGAAAAGGAACATTATGAACAGGAAGGTTTAAACAACTTTTAATCATCACCGAAAGAACTTATAATAAGAGGGTCGGTAAGACTATCAACACTTTAGACTTTTTAGAATTTAAAGGAGGGTAAGACTTAGGGACCTCACTGAAAAAGAAAGGACGTGATATGACTAACTACGGTGTTGTGAGAAATTTACATCTTCGTAGATTCGAGGATAAAAAGAGACAGATTCTTGAATTGGACTTTAAGAGTCTGTTTACCGTAGACCAAAGTATCGGTCCCTTTTAGTTTTGAAATATTAGGACCAACAGTCAATGTCCATTGTTTCATATACCTACTTTTCGTAGTGATCTTAGTTCGGTCACAGGATGACACCCGAGACCGGTCTTATATAGTGTTATTATCTTGGAAAACAAATTCCAATACTTCTGACTAATTTTTAAGAACCCGTGTGTAACCATAAGGGGTGAAATTGAGTCAACTCAATACATACAATTATTATGATAAAAGAGTGAAAACACCCCGAAGAGACCACCGAGTCTATCATTTCTTAGACGGACGTTACGTCCTCTGGACCCAAGTCAGGGACACACCCCTTCTAGGAGACCTCTTCCCTGACCTTTGGGTGAAACCACAAGAACGGACCTCTTAAGGTACCTGTCTCCTTGGACCATACGATGTTAGGTACTACAGTGTTTGTCAGCCTATACTGACTCACTGATTGTGAAAGTGAAAGTGAAATAAGGAGACATCAGTATTGATCTGTCGGATCCATTATCCTCGATTGAAGTCCTATTTATTCTTTCACTTCCTTCGCAAAAAAAGTCTCCTACAGTACTCTTTGTCCTCGTAGGAAATCTTGTAGACGTGTTACTCGATCGATCCTTGACCTTTCTTGACCTTACAGTAAGTCCCGTGTATAGTGAAACCATCAGGTTATCGTCTGATTACCGGGTCGTAAGTATAGACATCAACGGAGAAGTCTTCATCCGACGACAACAAGATTGACTGTCTGAGACCATGAAAAACCGAGAGAAAAGGGTATAGATAGAGTAAAAGAGAGATAAGAGGAGAAAAGTAGTGTAGAAAACGGAAGGAAAAAAAAGGGGACGACATACGACTCACAAAGGTGTCTCAAAGAAAGAGAAGTCGGTTTTTTTCCTTTTTTCCTCTATAAAAACCAAGTCAACCATTGAAACATATTTCGTAACCCTCGTCTAGTACAGGATAGTGCATCATCCGGTCGACGACCGACCGGATGTGAATCAACGAAAGTCAGTAAGTAGACCGGAGTAGATAAATATGTCGTTGGATCCCATACTTCGTTAGAACCTAATAAGTCTTCCCATGGAACCCATACTGATTGATCTTCTATTTCGGTTACTTAAGAGATTCTATCTTTCGTTAATGAAGAGATTTCATACAGGATACTGTTCTAATAAATTGATCATTAGTATCTTTGGATGTTCGGTATCAAGGACTATGAGTCTTTTGTAGTTAACATACTACAAGTAAATAAAATTTTCTCGGAGAATCCTTTTTTTTCTTTTCTTTTACCGATCACTCAAATAAACTGTAATATGTAACAGACTAAAGTCTTTATATTTGTATAATCTTTTATTTCCAGAATCCTAACCTATCTGTACTAATAAGACAAGACTTAAACCTGGATATAGTTAGACTTGTTTTTCTTCTCTGGAATACCTTTTGAACGAGTGACAAGAAAGGTGATGACGAGGGGGCTAGTTCAGTGACCAAGGTGACCTAGGTTACTCGAACAAGTCAGTGGTTCAACACAGGATGAGAAACGCTAGGGTACCTGACGTCGTACGATCCGAAGGGACAAAAGACCGTAAGACTCCCCTCACTCTTTTTATAGTACCTATAACATTTCGTATTTAGTCAATTGTAAAAATGTTACTTACCTTTGTTATGATATTCTCGTCTAAGACACATCATTAAGACTTTTGACTTCTTTTTCCACGTACCAGTATCATTTGTTTAATAACGACTAAGATCTCCTGTACTTTCTTGTAGGAAGTCAGGTCGAGTTGAATACAAAAAGACATGATTAAAAAGATGCGTTCATCTTTCTTAGATTTATATTCTCCTGTATTCGAAGAAATTTATAATAATTTATATTCTTTTTATGTTATAACTTGATTAAATTTCCAATATTTTATTACAGTGAGGTTGCTTTCGAACAAAAAGAAAAACGTATAAGTGATAACATTGTATTCGTGTATTACCATTAGACCACTCTCTAAGACTTTACCGAAATTTCTGGTATTCCTCGGATCCCTTCAAAAATAGAGGACGGTGAACCTTTCCACTAACAATCATCCACATTGGGGAGAGACGACCTCGGGTCATATTCGAAAGACAGACATCAATCTTACTGGTGCGAACAAGGTGTGAAAGTGAAAAGTTGAAAACAGAGAAGAGAAGGAACCGTTATTTTTGTCTTTCTTTGGATCTCTTTCAAAATAAATACGGAAATATGGAGATAGGTAATTTCTTATATATAAAAATATTCTTTGGTTACGACGTATATATTCATTAATGATTATCAAAAGTATATCTCACTAAGTATAACACTGTTCGAAATATAGTGGAGGAAACGGCACTTCAGTGAAGTCAGCACATGTTGAGACACGCTTGGGTATCTGTCGCCGGGTGGTCCGAAGAGGCAGGGACCCCTAAGAGGTCCGTTCTTGTGACCTCACCCAACGGTAAAGGAAGAGGTTACGTACTTACACTTTTCACTTTGACTTCAGCGAGTCAACACGGACTGAGAAGCGCTGGGGTACCCGACGTCGGATGGTCCGAGGAGGTAGGTACCCTAAAAGGTCCGTTCTCACGACCTCGCCCCACGGTAACGAAAGAGGTTAGTGGAGGAAATTTTGAGAAGAATAAATATAAAACCCAGATTACTAATTTCTAACGAAAAGTTATTCCTATCGTTGTCATTATATTTATTGTACCTCATGAAAAATATACCGTGTGACACAAGTCTTTAAATCTTCATAATAAGAAAAAGGATCTTCTCCCTCAATTCTGACTCTCTATATACATTTAACGTCACTAGTTGTCTATTATTCACTCTCTAGATATAAGACTTATAGTTTTTTTCTGACTGAGATTCCACCCAAAGACATAGTATATGTGAAAAGATTGTTTCATGGTCTAAACCAATAAAACCAAGTAACGAATATATAGAACCACTTTCAATACTGATAAACATCCATGAATATAAAACCTTTTATAGACTTGGTTTATACAGGTTAAAAATATTATCAAGGTGAAATTTTATAATAAGTAGTAAAAATCCAATTGATTTACATTCAATGAATAACTCTGAGAAAAGACCAAAATAAATTATTCATCTCGTGTTTTATAACTCATAAGTAAGTAAAAAATAAAGGTTTCGTGTATAATTTATATAATATATTCTTTGTAATCGACGTGTAGTAAGGAAAGTATTGTATTAAAGACAAAAACGTATATCATCTAAGAGTTCTAAAAAAAATAATTTTAAGGTAAAAAAAAAGAACGACCAGAGTTTAAATACTTATTTCAACAGTCACTACTAAGTCTATAGTAATAACATTGTTATTAAAATTGTTAGATGTAAGAAACTAAGGAATCTTCCGTGTACGTAACAGACAAAGTTAATTTTATAAATAGTTGTTTGGAGAGAAGTTAACAGAGGGAAAGGGGACACGAAAGGACTGTATTTTATACTAAAGATAATAAAAATATAAATATAAAAGAATACAAAATAGAAAAAACCGGAGTAACTCTGATTGTTAAACCTTAGGTTTGTTAGACCTTAGTATAAATATTTATTATTATCCTCGTATCACGGGCATAGCACGAAAAATGATATATACAAGATTCTAATTTCTTTGACTCTTTGATAAATTTACGTATAATAAAAAAGAAAACATTTATAAGTAAAGTAAAATAAAACTCTATCAAATCCAGATGTCTTATCAACTATTTATTGTGTTATTTTGTGAAGAATTTGTCAAAATAGTCAAGTATTTTGGAACAGTGTCAATGAGGGTAGAAAACCAGAAAGAGAAAGAAAGGGAAATGAAATAGAGGGAGAAAAAAAGAACGAGAAATCAAAAGAAAGAAAGAGAGAAAAAAGAAGGAGAGGAGGGTAGGAGTAAGGGAAAGGAGGGAAAAGGGGGGGAGTGGAGAGACGGTTTTCCGTCATCATCCGACTCCGTAATATTGAGAAGTGTAAATTTTTGCAAAAGAAGAATTTCGTTCCAGTAAGAGGATGTTTTGGTATAGTCATGATGGATTCTTTTGGTTGTGATTAAATTACCGTAACTGGTTTACTAGTAAGAGTTTACAGGAGTCAACAAGGGTTCTACAGGAAATATCCCTCGTCAACAAAGTTAAATCCCTGATCCGTTCCAAATGTATCATGAAAACCGATGATAGACAGAATAGTGGAGGAAGTAGAGAAGTAACATAAATGTACGAATCAAAACCGACTGTGAAACACTGGGGTACCTGATATTGAGTGGTCCGAAGAGACAGGTACCCTAAGAGGTCCGTTCTTAAGACCTCACCCAACGGTAAAGGAAGAGGTCGTCTAGAAGGACTGGGTTCCAAACTTGGGCTCAGAGGTCGTCGAGGAGGTGACCGTCCACCTAAGAATTGTTGACTCGGTAGTCCTTTCGAGGTGTGAATAAACTTACCAGATCAGTTTGACAGGACGTCTAGTAGGACATCAGGTTTAAGAAGACTGGTGAAAAAATCCTATTTTGAGTCCACTTTAAATTACTTTCGGTAAGGTGGGGTGTTTCTAATACTACACGAGAACCCTCCCCCGATAGTTCACTTCGGTAGAGAGGTACCGTCACGGTTGAAATTGGTGAACTGATTCTATGCCTGTCAGTCTGGAGGGATAAAATTTTTGTATAAAAGACTAAGTTAGGAAGAAACTATTGGTAAGTGGGTTACCGAAAGAGTGAGTAACAACCATTTAAGACGTAGTAATCGGTCCCTCCATCAAGAGTGATAAGAGAAACAAAAACAATGGACCGTAAGAATGAATTTTCTCTGAAAAAAAAAAAAAAAAGGTACTTTCACAAGGTGTAAGTGAGACTCGAAAGGAACAGAATAGATACTTTAGGAGGTAAAAGGGGTACTGTAGACTGGAGATATATCTCTCTTTACCGAAAACATAACTCTCAATTTACCCAGAAACGAAGACTTTAGAGTGTTAAAGACACATAAAAGTTACATGTCCCGTTCTTTTACACACACACCACAAACGAACAATTCCAGGAAATCGTACCCACGGACCTACGAGGTAGTACAGACCGAAAAACGTCAGGGAATCTGACAACCGGGGGTCCGAGGAGACAGGGACTCTAAAAGGTTCGTTATTATGAATTTACCCAACGGTAAAGGAAGAGGTCCCCTAGAAGGGCTGGGTCCTTAACTTGGGGTCAGAGAATGTAGAGAACGTGACCTGTCCACCTCAGAAGTGGTTTCCATGATGGACCCTTTCGGGCTCTGGGAAATGGAAAGGAAATTTTTTTTTAATATAATTCATAATACACTCTTGTTATAGTGTAATAAATGTGTGTCGAAAAATCTTCAAGGAAATGTTTCTACCAAGTCAAGACAGTGAGTCATTACAGACTGAGAAACGCTATGGTACATGATGTCGTGCGGTCCGAAGGGACAGGTAGTGGTTGAGGGTCCCGAACGAGTTTGAGTACAGAAAGTTTAACCACTACGGTAGGTTGGTAGAGTAGGAGACAATAGGGTAAGAGGAGGACGGAAGTTAGAAAGGGTCATAGTCCCAGAAAAGGTTACTCAGTCAAAAAACGTAGTCAACCGGTTTCATAACTTCGAAGTCGTAGTCAGGAAGGTTATTTATAAGTCCTGACTAAGGAAAATCCTAATTGACCAAACTAGAGGAACGTCAGGTTCCCTGAAAGTTCTCCGAAGAGGTTGTGGTGTCAAGTTTTCGTAGTCAAGAAGACGCAAGTAGAAAGAGAAACCAGGTTGAGAGTGTAGGTTTACACTGATGACCTTTTTGGTATCGAAACTGATCTACTTGTAAACTGATATACCTGTTTCTACCATGTGAATTCCTTTATAGAAGGGACTATACAACAATTAACAGATTATTGTAATTTTTTTCTATTTAGGTACCTACTATTGACTTAGGTTTACGATTGTAACAGGTAAACTTGAACTTTACAGATCGTAAAGAACAGTCATTGTTAACTAAAGTGTATGTTATAATTTACACCGGAAGATAATTCGTAAACAGAAATTTTCGTTTAAGTACTTGTGGGGTAGTAGAGAGTAAGAGACGAGATTAAATTTAGTCTGATGAATACTAATAACACTTGTTTTTAAAGAATTGTTAAAACAAGATTTAGGGTATACCATTACTAATTTTGAACTTTCGAAATTTTATTTTTTTTTTTACGTTTTCCTTTATAAAATTTATTCAAATTCTTCGGTCGGTGAAACCCGAGACTAACAGAGAATATGAGGTAGTTCGGGGGTACGTTTCAAGGGGTTACCTGAGTAAAGGAAGAGTTACTCACTTTCTAAGAAAAATAAGGGAAGTCGAGGAAAACTTTTCTTTCCGAAATAAATTTCATTAACTAAATAAAAACTCCGGTGTTTACGACTACAAATCTATGAGTAAGTTGTGTTCGTCACATAATAAGAATTGAGTATAAAGTGAGTAAATATTTGACTATCCAAAACTTAGAAAGATTAAGAGTAAAGTGGAAATGAGACAACGAAGTATAAGATTATACTTTAGACAGTTCTACGCTCCTGACTTTGACGTTCCTTGTAAATGGTGTTTTTTAATTTTGAATGTTGAATATTGGATAACTAAGCCAAATAAAAGTCTTTAACATGAGAAGTACTTTAACGGAGTCTCGTATTTGAGTCGTAATTTTATAGTTAATATTTTAGGGGTTTGACCCATTTTGGTTTTGTGGGACCAACTTTTATAAATATGTATAGGTAAAGGGCACCTTTTCGTGTCTTTCACTTTTTTTGTTTCCTCATTTTTATTAGACAAAATTTATTAATTAAAAAGTCTTACTTTAAGTTGATGAATGAGAAAATTTCGTATATAGAGGGTGTTTTGTCTTTCCTTTTACCACTTTATGTTTTTACCTATCTTTGGAACGACGGGTAGGACTACCAAAGACATTGTTAACTTCAGAAGGATGTTCCTTAAACTTAAAAGAGTGAAGTCTTGACGTTCCTTACTGGCACTAGAATTTCCTTAATATTCGACAAAGGTAAAATTTTGTGACGATCTATCGATCCCTTTTAATATCAACATAATCCCGAAGGGATCGTCACGATGACCATTTCTTTGGCGAACGGTTACGTCCTCAGAATTCTCTGTGTCTAAACTAGGGGACCTTCTCCCGTACCGTTGGGTGAGGTCATAAAAACGGACCTCTTAGGGTACCTGTCTCCTCGGACCGCCCGAAATCAGGTATCCCGGCGTTTCTCAACCTGGGTTGACTTCACTAAATCGTACGTGTGTGTGTGTCAACATGATGACACGTTCACAACGATACGAGACCGAAATTACAACCCACGTTTGTAAAGTCCTAGGTCACTAACCATTGATGAACCGAACTTAAGGTTTAAACATTTACTCTTCAAAACTAACACAGTTTTGAATGTTTAATAAAAATTAACCTTTCAAATTTAGTACAAATAAAAATTTTAATTTCATTGTCTCTGTGAGAAAACAATCTTATTAAAAAGATTGATATATAATGAGATGTTTATAATTGTAAAACACCTTTTAATAACAATATTTTACTTATTTTAATCACGATCCATAGTATTTCAATAGTTTATCAAAGTTCAAAATACTTTTACAAATAAAAATTTATATGACGTGATTAAATAATAAAAGAGGAAAATGATAATTCTAGATCAATTTATTATAATGACATGTAAAACACGACCTCAGGTCGGGGTCACCTAGGTCCCATTAAACTTCACCCCTACCACACCGCTCCTTTTTGAAGAAATAAATCTTTATATTTTCTTTCTAATCCTTTCTTATCACATCATCCTTTTAAATCACCCCTTTTCTCCGACTTATTGAACCAAATGCACCTCTTAATTATTTTAGAGTCCTGTTCTCTAAACGTGGTAGATGGAATCCGGTGGTCACAGGTAAACTTATCACCTCTCACGGGACGGAACCCGAGGGAGAGAGTACCTAGAATCTTCGGTCCCGTTCGTTCATCTACACCACTCGGAGGGGTGAGGTCTACCCTTAAGTCGATCTTTTATCTCACTCTTTTCTGTGCCCCCTTTGGTCAGAAAGGTCACTGACCGGGGAGGAGATAACAGGCCTTTCCGGAATATATGAGATCTAAAATGTATCTCTAGTTACCTATTATGTTTTAATACGTCGTAGTCGTCGGGACTGAGAATAGCTCTGGTCCGAAAGAGAGACGTATGGATCAACATATGTGTTCAGAATCCACTAAATGTAGTAGAAGACCGGTCTTCCGGTTAATTGTAAAATACCGGGAAAAGACTATCCCCAAACAGTTGGTCTTCTGAATTAATAGAATTTTCACAACAAGAAGGGTTTCAGACCATGGTGAGAGTCTTTCGTGATTCATTTCAATGTAAGAATGTATCGTTCCTATGTTGTTAAATATTGTTACTTTCTTCATGTCACTAAATATTGTTTCTCTTTTCATTAATTGAGTTTTCAGATCACAACGATTGTAGTTTTGATGATACAAGGATAAAGACGTAGGGTAAATGAAACTAATTATAGGAGGGTCCACGGATTTTCTATTTCCTATACCTCCGGACCGCCGTTTGTAATTGAGTTGTTTGAGAAGTGGTTTGATTAAGAATCGAGGTTTTCCGAGATATAGAAATTCTACAAAATTCGAAGCACGGAGAGTTCCAACCCCCGACATTTTGTTAGGTGTTTAACATTTCAACCCGTCTATTCAATCTTTCGGTAGTTTCACCAAATTCGACTCTGTAAGAAAAATATACGTCCTCTGACAATTGACCTCGGGATTCAATTAAGGAAAATCTCCGTCTTCTCACCTTTCGTGTCATGTTATTCCGTCCGTCTGAGACCAAAACCCCCCATCTACAAGTCCTTTTGGGTCCCCCTTGGGGACTTCGGACTGAGCGGAACGGGTAGTCCGGAGAGGCGTACTGGAACAGTACCCACCCTAGAGGGCACGACCGAGGGCTGTTATAACAACACCAACTCAACGATTCAACTACCACTGAAAAACACTGGGGTACTTGACGTTCATGTGGTCCGAAGGGACATGAAGTGAGGGTCTCAGAGGGTCTCTGACGAGTTCGTGTACAGGTAACTCAGTCACTACGGTAGGTTGGTAGAGTAGGAGACTACGGCAGAAAAGGTGAACTGGAGTCAGAATGGGTCGTAGTCCAGAAAAGGTTACTCAGTCATGAAGTGTAATCCATCGGTTTTATAACCTGTTATGAAAAAATAAATAAATTAAATTAAATAAATAAATATAAATAAATCAAATAAAATACATTGATATTTATATTGTATAGAAAAAATCGAAACTTCAAATTTCAAAATGAACAGAGTATAAACGTTTACTAGTCAAAACATTTATAAACTATTTATAAACTTTTATTTTAAAAGTCTTTTATATAAAGTTTCGTACTGATAATCATATTGTAATGATTAAAGTAATAAATACCTTAAAATGTAAAACAGTCAAATTAGAGAGTACCATACTCAATATTCATAGATAAAGATTTCTGAAACTCAAAGTCGAAGTGATCTAACCTTAAGAATTGAGGTAAGAATATTATTTTTTTTTGAACTTAATTTTTAGTTAGTAAAAAACTGGGTAGTGACTTGTTTCCAGTGTTCCGTTCGACTTTGGGGGTTTACATCTCTTTGTCAGTGTAGGTCTTTCTGACTCGAGGTCTCTACGCGAATGGACATCTTCTTGTATGTTCTTAGGAATTAGACCACCTCTGTAGATTTACCATCAGAACTCCTTGACGACCTCCGATCACGTCAAATCGAACTTTCACTTCTTGAGAACCCCTAAATGTCAGTTTTATCCCGGGGGTGTCAATAAGTATGAAAGTGAGGTCCTTGGGTGGTTAAAGACGATTACTCTTATACTCTTACTAAGAAGTACCACGATCAACCCGTTATCCCTATTGTCAGTAGGACTTTGGGTAGGTCGTAGAATTACTTAAGGATTAGAGATCCCCTTTTCCTAAGTGTTCCTCTATTAAGACTTTTGAAAAGGGTCAACTTGTTTCCCTTATACCTCAGTACCTTCTACGTTCTACTCAATAAACCACAAAACAGTACGGTTTTATATTTTGTCATGAGTCTTTTATTTATTTATTATCACCCTTACACAGTTTCCCAGTGTCCTTGGTTGACTTTTTTTGAGAGTTACCAAAAGTTGACCTTGTTAAACTCGTTATTTTATTTATACCATCGAAACCTAAAATCGAGTTTCACATTTTATTTATGGGTACACGGTCTGACCATATTTATTTACTCATGTATTTTTCTATGTTACTCTCGTCTGGTTAGGGGGTACGTCTTCTTAATGTTTATTTAATCCATCAATTACAGGGAAGTTCCTCCACCTCCTATTTCAGAGTGAGGAATACACACTCGGTCTAGTTATGCCCACACTTGACGTGTCAAGGTTAATATACACCTAAAAAAAGTTATCATTTATGACACTATGATGTACTAGACTTCAACCAACTTAAGAACCTACGTCTTGGAGTCTATTACTCCTTGATGATTATACCTTCTTGGTGTTTATGTCTCCCGGTTGACATTCAATATCTGTCTAAAGACTGATATGATTCCTGGTCGTCGAGAATAGGGGTACAATAAGTTCTCAATCGAAATCATTGAAGATGATTACTCATATAATACCTTTCTTTCTTCTTTTGAAAGTTTTCAAAACTTTCTTTGTTTTGTTTTGTGATTGTGTATGATGTAGACGGTCCTCTTTTTCTAATTTTAGTAGCCCCTATTTCAGTACGATTATTGTACATGGGAACTATACTACACTACTTTTACCGTCAAATGTAGACACCAGAAGGAATAGTTTAGGTATTTGTTACCTTGGTGTTCTTTTTGTATTTTGTTCAGGTTTAACTTCCTGTAAGGTACCGTACGAACTACTGATGAGGAGTTTTGACAGCTTTTTTAGTTTATTTTTTCCTTTCAGATTCTTTGAGTATTAGATCTCTTCGGACTCCTTTGATTTATGTTACACTACAAGACCTACGTCGGTACCTTGTCTCTTTCGTGTCCTCCGTTTTTGATTTCGTTAAACTTACTTTATAGTTGTCATCAATTATTATTACCAAGTAATCAACACTATTTATATTACCATTAAAGTTACTATCTCTTCACACTCCATATGTCCCTCCGATTATAAATACGTTGAAGATTCGAAAGGATTTTATTTTTTATTTATAAATTTTTAACAAAGACTAAAATAAAGGACACAAAAAAAATTTGTGAGAGGATCAACGACATATTTATAAAAGTCGTATGTAAGATTGGACATAGTTGATTTTAAAGGATTAAACACAAATAACTATAAGTACTATAACTTAAATTTGAACAGAAATAAGAAACAAATAAACTGAATTCAGAATGTCTTAAAGAAATTCAAATTACAGGTGAGTTATAAAGTGTTGTTACTATAAAAAATTTCAGGGAACAGGTCGTTCCTCTAGTTTGGTCAGTAAGGATTTCCTTTAATTGGGATTCGTAAGTGACCTTTCTGACTACGATTTCGACTTCGAGGTTATGAAACCGGTGAACTACACTTCTCGACTGACTAACCTTTTCTGGTAGTACGACCCTTTCTGACTCCCGTTCTCCTCTTCACCCGTTGTTCCTACTCTACGAACCTACCGTAGGGGTTGAGTTACTTGTACTCAAACTCGTATAAGGACCTTTATTACCTGTCTCTTCAGACCGTACGACGTCAGGTACCTCAGTGTTTCTCAGCCTGCACTGAATCGCTGATTGTTGGAGTTTGTATTATCTGTAACATGTTTTCTCTTTGAGACGGGGAACCATCTTAACAATTATCGTTAAAAGGTTGACTTTTGTTATTCCAAAATTTAACAAAATCTTTTAGAAAATATAATTCTACTTGTAATTCATACATATTAATGTACTTTATCGATATACTTTCGGAATACATGGGAATTCTTTATTAAAAAAAAAAAAACTACAACTTTCAATCAAAACCCTCAGGATCAGACAAGAATTGGACTTTCTTGACAAGGATTTAAGGAATTAAAAGATTACTATAAAAAATAGGATTTCAAAAACACTAATCTATCATAGAAGTAAGGTACCTGGATGGTACAAGATTCATCAAAGTGTAATAACACTGTTCTTCTGATCGTGGATAAAAAAAAAAAAAATTAAAAAGTCCTTTTGTTTTACATGGATCTTTGATCTCATAACTTTAGTGGTTTAAGTTTTAATACGTTTCGTATTGTTTTATAGTTAACGAGATCGATATTTACGGTGTACGATACCGACATTTATCAACCAATTTGGTTTAATTTCAATAAGAATTTTTTGTATACTCCACAAAAACCTCAAAGACTCGTTTAGACTAGGTGATATAGGACACCCGAACGTATCGTAGAATAGAACTTGAGCTATAGGTGAACGAAGTACACACGAGAGAGTGATGAATCGGTTTATTATGTCTCACCCAAACTATCGGTGTAAATTTTTTTTAAGAGTTTAATATTTGTCTAAATATAAGTCATATTTAAACTTTTTATCAACACTCCGACTTAAGTTCTCATTAGTATTATAATGTATTTAATGTATAGTGAAAATAAAGATTTTACGACAATGAACGATCATAGTCTCGATGATTACTTTTAAAATTTCACTAACGTCACTTAAATACTATGAAAGGAAAGGATGTGTTTGAGACCATTTAAATAATTACTCCGTTTTTCGTCTAGAAGGTTTTCTGTTCATTGTCCGTTTTGAACCTATTAGACGTTCGATCTATTTATCAACATTCATTTATATACATTTAGGTATCGTGAACTGACATTATTAAGGTTGGGAAATAATTTTAAAGAAAATTTAATAGTTAAATACAACAGACTCTGATACACCTTTATGTATGGATCATGATTCTATTTAAAGGTTGATAATTATCGACAGAAGGGTTTTCGGTCAGAAGTATGACGAAGGTGTAACGACTTTTTTTGGAAGGTAATAGTTACTGGTATTTAGTTAACTCTCTATCGGTACGAGTTCGTCCCAAATTTCCTTTATTTTTTCACACAATTATATATCAAGAACCCACCGAGTCTTCGATTTCTTAGACGGACGTCACGTCATCTGGGTCCAAACTAGGGACCCAGTCTTTTAAGGGAACCTTTTCCCTTACCGATGGGTGAGGTAGTGAAGTACCGTTTATCTACCCTTTTGTTACTTTTGTTACTCTCTGAAAATAAACCCCCCCGAGGTTTTAGTATCGTCTACCACTGACGTTGTTACTTTAATTTTCTACGAACGAGGAACCTTCTTTTCGATACTGGTTGGATCTGTCGTATAATTTTTCGTCTCTGTAATGAAACGGTTGTTTCCAGGTAGATCAGTTTCGATACAAAAAAGGTCATCAGTACATACCTACACTCTCAACCTGATATTTCTTTCGACTCGTGGTTTCTTAAATACGAAAACTTGATACCACAACCTCTTCTGAGAACTCTCAGGGAACCTGACGTTTATCTAGGTTGGTCAGGTAGGATTTCATTTAGTCAGGACTTATAAGAAACCTTCCTTGACTACAACTTCGACTTTGAGGTTATGAAACCGGTGGACTACACTTCTTGACTGAGTAACCTTTTATGGGACTACGACCCTGTCTAACTTCCGTCCTCCTCTTCCCCTACTGTCTCTTACTCTACCAATCTACCGTAATAACTGCTCTACCTGTACTCAAACTCATCCGAAACCCACAACCACTACCTGTCCCTTCGGAACAAACGACGTCAGGTACCTCAGTGTTTCTCAGCCTGTGTTGAGTCACTGACTTGACTGACTAACTGGGTGAGGTAATAAGAACGGGTCTCTTAAGATACCTGACTCTTCGAACGTCGATGTCAGATACACAGAGTTTCTCAATCTGTACTGACTTACTAATAGTGAAAGTGAAAGTGCTTTGTATTTCAAGAACTGTAACACTTTGAAAATCCCTTACTTTACCTTTTAAGAGTTTATTTGTTTATTGACATTTTATGTCAAAACCCACCTCTATTTAAGATTCTCTTTTGATTTTAGTCTGTTCGTTGATCTATAATTTATGTTTACCCCCTGCCAAAAACTTTCTCTTTAATTCCTCTGGACAGATTTACTATGGATTTATTTTACTTCTTTGTTTCGTTACCAGTGGACACATACTCCTTATAACGTCCTTCTTGATTATTCTACGTTACTGACTCTATCTTTGTCCAAATCACACCATATAAGAACGAACTCCTTGTTTTACCGCTCAGTTCTGTCGTCCTTACTTTACTCACTTTCGTCCCTCTCACTCTCTACTTGGACCTCAGTACTGGTCTCGGTAGAATAAGAACATACTCTCAGTACTAATCCCTAAACCTAGAATGAGATTTACATGATTTTTTTAGTGTCCTCTCGAAATTCTTCTTTGTTAAAGCACTAAAGTGAAATTCTATTAATATCGACTATATATATCACGTTCGATATCCATCACACACAGTGGACCTTAAGTGTCCTCTGGTTTTACAGTGAGAGTTAAACTGATGACACACCTCTCGAATTATTTTTCTGACAAATAATTTTTCGTTGTCTAATCGTTTGATATACTCTTCCGCTACCGTGGGGTGAGGTCATGAGAACGGACCTTTTAGGGTATCTTCCTCCTCGGACCACCCGACGTCAGGTGTCCCAGTGCTTCTCAACCTGTACTGACTCGCTGAAGGGAAAGTGAAAAGTGAAAGTACGTAACCTCTTCCTTTACCGTTGGGTGACGTCACAAGAACGGACCTCTTAGGGTCCCTACCCCTTCGGACCACCCGACGGCAGATACTCCAGAGTGTCTCAGTCTGTGATGACTTCGCTGAATCGTCGTCGTCGTCGTCACGTTATTTTTTGCAGGTTATAAACCCTCCAAAATGGTGATGACCCGGGTTTTCGTGTCTTCTTACCTCTCAATCACTTCACCCCTTTCTTTCTCGACACACTTCTCCGCACAGACTATGTTTGACTCCGGAATTTAAGTTCATTTGGACTCCCGTTAGACGTAGAACAAAGAGTGAGAACGACTACGGAGTGGGTAAGTGGTGACCGGTTTTGGTTTACGTTGGATCTCATGTTCCTCGGACTACTCAGTCAGACAAGTCTAGTTCAATCTCTCAATCTCTTACCACCACTACCTTCGAAAAGTCATGACTGTGTCCTAACTTTCTTCTGCTGGAGTAATGTTTTAGAACTACTCAAGATCCATTCTATAAAAACACCGAAGCTATTTTTGTCATTCTTTTGTTTACCATTCTTTACCGCTGTGTCACACTACCAGTGTTTGTCTTGAATGACTACCATTTACACTTTCTCCTCAGTTTCAAAAGGTAGACTTCATGACCTATTTAACATACGATAAATCACTATACCCTTCTTTCTTCCATATCCTTACATGAAACTATTCTCTCCGTTTCTCTCCTAGAGGAAACTTATAAAATTAAAATTTAATCTGTAGGTTTACCTCCAAGACTCGTCCACCAGCTTATAAAATCAGGTATCGAGTCGTCTCTCTAACCTCAATCTATACATTTAGAACCTCAGTGTTCATGTATCTATCATGAATTTTGATAGTGTTACTCATATTTATTTCTTCTATTTTCTCAGGTCCCAACTCTGTAATGTTCTTAATCCCTAACTCTACTTCATTTTTTTTTTTTTTTTAATATATATATATATATTTTAAACCTTTTCTTTGACTTTTTCTTATATGTACTATACCCTCCTTTTAATCCAGGGTCTCGGCCTTTCATTTCTCGAAGTTCTTTCTTTCTTGACAAAAATTTCATTTCTCATGTCAAGGATTTTATGTCAACCGTACTGTCTTTTTTTTTCAGTGGATGATAGTAATTGTGTTTCGAGTGTGAAACCTATATCGATTTAATAAAACTTGGGTTAAAGACCAGAAATCATATACGAATTGGACTCAGATAAAGTATTGGTAGTCAAAGAAGTCATCGTCGTATGACTTCCGGACCTACATTTAATGAAGGAGAACCTAAAATCGCTTCATATTTATTCTACTACAAACATTTATATAGTCTATTCAAAATATTTTAAAAAAGGTTTCTTAACTCTTTTTCACGTTGAATAAAGACTAAACCCTTGACTCTTTTTTAAACAGTACCTTCAACGGAAACTCTACTTTTTACTTATCTGAAAACGATTCGTCACCCCTTTTCTTTCTTGAAACTTGTATCCTTCTTTTACTCGTTTCTGGGTCGTTAATGCTTCATACCTAGAATAAACCTTCTTATCATTCAACACTACGAAAGACCTTTAATACACACTTATCACTTATTCGGACTCCGGTAGACAACCCTTTTTAGTATTTACTGTCCGATGCCCTAAACTAAACCTAAAACAAAACGTCTGATATCCTTTTGATACGTACCAATAATTCATCCACTAATGACCGGTCTGACCCGAAGTTTCTATTTATATCGACAGTACTCATTCCTTATCATCTGATTCCTTACCCTCCATAAAACAACCTAAATGTCAATTTCAAAATTTACAAAATAAGTAAATAAAACTTTTTCTTTTCACTGTTACGAATCGTGTAAAGTGTCCCGTATACTCACGTACACTTTATATGTCGGAGTTAAAAATACATTTGTTCGACGACGATTCAGTGAAGTCAGCCCAGACTGAGACTCGCTGGGGTGTCTACCATCGGGTGGTCCGAGGGGACAGGGACCCTAAGAGGTCCGTTCTTGGGACCTCACCCAACGGTAAAGGAAGAGGTTACGTACTTTCACTTTTCACTTCACTTCAACGAGTCAGTACAGACTGGGAGTCGCTGGGGTACCTGACGTCGGAAAGTCCCAGGAGGCAGGTACCCTAAAAGGTCCGTTCTCATGATCTCACCCCACGGTAACGGAAGAGGATACATTTGTTCTCTCCTAGAGTTAAGGTCCGGAAAAGGTCGGAAACAATACTTTTAAAGAGGAATTGACTACTTTAGTCTTAGGATCTCTAACGGATATAAGAACATACGGACTGTTCCATAAGTCCTTTTTCAAATAGAGTAGACGAACTGTAACCAATTCGGTCGTATACTATTACATAATTAAAAAAAAGTGAAACTAAAATAAAATAAAAAAAAAATAAAAATAAAAAAATTTAATTAAAGAATAAATCAAATAAGTACGTTAAAAAAAAAATCAAAAAATAAAAAATTTAAAATTTTAGAAATTAAGAATGAACACAAGGGTTTGTACACCATTCTCCACTTTATTGAGTAAAACGTCTCTCACCACTAGTTCAACGATTAACAGGTATTTGCATTTCCAGATGTTTAGATTGATTCGGGAACAGAGACCATATTTAGACTATGTTACCTTATTTGGTAGATAAACTTTCGTCAAAAACACGAAGGTATCTAATTCTTACGATTCTTTTAATAAACAGAATTATAGCCGAGTAAACGAGTAGATATCTATTACTTAATCGAATTAGAGAAATAATATCTGAGAGTTATGTTTTACGATGTAAACGAAAATACACAAAAAGTCAGAATTGGTACTTATGAAAATTTTATGTTTTAGAACTTACAAAAAACCGAGAGACACGACGTCAACTACTCCAATGTTTTTCAGCCTATGTTGAATCACTGACTTGTTGTTATGACGTTTACGTAAAATACTTTACGACGAGATCTATAAACAGTTCCGGTCTACCAACCCAGAATATGACTAAAATATAGAACCGAGATGGTAAAATAGTTCATTAATTGACACTGGAGGACTGAATTAGATATACTGTAAGATAAACGAGTAGAGATTATACAACTAATTATAATAGGTAAGACGTTCCGACAGAATTTTTAGTCTGAATTATATGGTTTTAGTGACAGACTATCAGTGTATCAGTAACATTGTTCGTCAGTCATTTCCCGTCGATAAAAAAAATAACAATAACAATAATATAAACATAATATAAATCAGTTCTAATTCATGTGACGAAAGTTTGTGTTATACCTCCTAATTTATGGACAGGTACTTAAAAAATAGGGAAGTAACTTTACGTTAAGTACATAGTGTTTTACGTGGTAAGTTTCCTATAACAAAGTATCCAAATCGTAACAGTATCAAAATCTGTTTTTAGTGATGTAGATTCAAAACTTGTAGAAGTAATAAGGTCTTTCTTTGGAACACAGAAAATCGTCAGTGATGAGTGTAACAGTGGGACGAATAAATCGAAGATACGTCTCATGTAGTACTCTTTGCGACCTGACCTTCTTTGTGTTCGACCTTAGTTCTAACGACCCTCTTTATAGATATTGGAGTCTATACGTCTACTGTGGTGGGAATACCGTCTTTCACTTCTCCTTGATTTTTCGGAGAACTACTTTCATTTTCTCCTCTCACTTTTTCAACCGAATTTCGAGTTGTAAGTCTTTTGCTTCTGGTACCGTAGGCCAGGGTAGTGAAGTACCCTTTATCTACCCCTTTGTTACCTTTGTCACAGTCTGAAATAAAACCCCCCGAGGTTTTAGTGACGTCTACCACTGACGTCGGTACTTTAATTCTCTGCGAATGAGGAACCTTCTTTTAAATACTGGTTGGATCTATCGTATAAGTTTTCGTCTCTGTAATGAAACGGTTGATTCCAGGTAGATCAGTTCCGATACCAAAAAGGTCATCAGTACATACCTACACTCTCAACCTGACACTTCTTCCGACTCACGGCTTCCTAACTATGAAAATTTGACACCACAACCTCTTCTGAGAACTCAGGGAACCTGACGTTCCTCTAGGTTGGTCAGGTAACACTTCCTCTAGTCGGGACCCTAAAAAAACCTTCCTTACTACGATTTCGACTTCGAGGTCATGAAACCGGTGGAGTACGCTTCTCAACTGAGTAACCTTTTCTGAGACTACCACCCTCCCTAATCCCCGTCCTCCGTTTCCCCTGTTGTCTCCTACTCTACTGAGCTACCTGCACTCAGACTCACTTGAGGTCCTCAACCACTACCTGTCCCTCCGGACCGCACGACACTAAGTACCCCAGCGTTTCTCAGCCTGTGCTGACTCACTGACTTGACTTGACTTGACTTGACTTAGGTGAAGGAGGGTTATGGGATCACGACCAGTTGATGATCAAGTGAAAGACAGAAATGTCTAAACGGACAAGATCTATAAAGTAAATTTACCTTAGTATTTATACGTCATAAAATAACAACCAAACAAAGTGAATCGTGCCACGAGAGTTCTAAGTGGAAACAACATCATGTATAGTCAACACACTTTATAAGGTGGGACACCTACATAGTAAATTACAAATCTGTAAACAGTCAACTACACGTAAACAAGACAAAGACAATGAAGAATCGATAGTATTTATTAAGTTACTTGATAGTGCACGTTCAAAACACACCTTATTACAAAAATAAAACCAACCAGTATATGAATCCTGACTCCGAAGGGTCCACCAGGATCAACATTTCTTGGGTTGACGGTTACGTCCTCTGTGTTCTCTGAGTCCAAGTTAGAGACCCAGTCCTTCTAGGGGACCTCCTTCCGTGGAGTTGGGTTAGGTCATAAGAACGGACCTCTTAAGTTACCTGTCTCTTCGGACCACCCGATGTCAGGTATCCCAACGTTTCTAAGCCTGTGGAGACTTCACTGAATCGTGTGTGAGTATGAATCCTGATCTTAACCCCAGTGTACTATGGAGATATAAATTGTAAAACTTCTTTACAAAAAGTTCCGTAGTGTAGTAAAATGTAAGGGTGATCGTCACGACACCATCAAGATTAAAGAAGTATTATAAACAATGAAAGACAAAAAAAAAAAAAAAATGATATTGGTAAATCCGTTACACTTCATCATAAAGTGGCACTAAAACTAAAGGTGAAGGGACGATTGATTTCTACAATTTGTTGAAAAATACACGAATATCCGGTAGACTGATATAATAAACCACTTTACGGATAACTTCGAAATCGGGTAAAATTTTAATTCCATCAAAACTAAAACAATAACTGAACATTAAATGTTATTAATATGTAAAACCTACGTTCAGGGAACAATCTAAAAAAGGGGTAAGACAACAAACATAAAAACGAAAGAAATACAACAGTAAATTTTGTACTTTCAAAAATTAAAACCTCTTCGGGTTGAGTAGATAAAAAAAAGAACAGTAAACACAAAAACACAGGATTCTATGGTAATGGATAGGGTTCAAGTATTACTAAATGTACATACAAAAGAAGGTTCTTAAAATATTAAAATCACTATTTAATAGACTCAATTAAAAGAAATACGATACACTCCATTCATAGTTTAAGTAAGAAAAAGAACTTCTATATATTAACTGGGTGTTCAAAAACTTTTTAGAGAAGAAAGGGATAAACTATCAGAACTGTGGAACAACTTTTAGTTAAATACTAATAAAGACCTGAAAGTTAAAATAAGGTAACCAGATACAGACAGGAATGTAGTCATGGTACGATAGAACTAATGACTTTAAAACATAATTCAAATCCTATTTCTTCAGACTCAAGAGGTTAAAATGAGAAAAACTTCTAACAAAAACCGAAGTTAGAAGTTAACCAGGGAAGTTAAGGGTATACTTAAAAACCTAGTTCAACAGATAAAGGTGGTTTTTATTTGGTCGACCCTACAATTTTCCAAAAATTAACTTAGACTATTAGGTGACCTCATAATAGTGTAATTCGTTATACAAAAGACTGGGTACTCGTATCCTATCGAAAGTAAATAAAATTAACAATTTTTATTAAGAAAGTTGTTACCAAACATTAAAAGTCACACAATCAGAACATGAAGAAACTACTTTGTAAAAAAACAATTACGATAAAATGTACCTTAAGACAAGAATTAAAACAAAAACCTAACAGATAACGATCATATCTTTTTATGTAACTAAAAACATACAACCCGATGACAGGATTTTTTAACGAGTGGAACAATAACTACATACTAAAAGGAAGAAAGAAAGAAAAAAGAAAAAAAAAAAAAAAAAACACACTACAGAAACAGACCAAACCTACAGTCCAGTATACCTGGAGTATATTACTAAACTCTTTAAAATTTCTCAAATCAAAAGGAAATTTACAAACGATCTTGAGTAACCATTTCGATAACCAGGACTTTAAAAGAAAATCCTTTATAAACTTAATAATTAAGTTAGAGAAATAAATAATATCCAGACAGTCCACAGAAAGATCTTTTAAAAAAATAGACTCAATCTATTGAGTAACGAATGTAAATAAGTATCATGAATGTTAACAAAAAAAAAAATTAAAGACATTCGGAAAGTACTACGGGGGTAAGAAAAAAATAAACTTATTAAACGTAGACGAAGGAAGACAAGAACTCGTCAGATCGACTTCCAAAACAGTCAAAATAAAAAACTTATTCGTTAAAAATCTAAACAACTAAAAGAGATAACAAAAGATAAGAGGTCAATTCACTAAAGACGAGATTAGAAATAATAAATGATGAAAGACAAACAAAAAAGTGAGTTAAACGAGAATAACAAGATCGAAGAATTTAGTCTCCCAAACTATACTTCGGAAAGAAATTTTTTTAACATTCACCATTTTCGATATTTAAAGGTAGATTTAGTGAGGAGATTAACACAAAGTAGTCAAAACCATTTAAACACAAAAACAAGAGTAAGAAGATTTTTATAAAAGATAAAAGGAACTATAAAGAAAGTGCTGACTAACGAATAAACTATGACATACTAAAGTATATGTGTATAAACACTTAAAAGTATTAAAGTACGTTTAAAATATTAACAACTAAAGATAAATTGAAGGTATACTAGTAATTTTATAGAAATTTTTGATTTTTATCTATAAATACTAAAGTTTAGTAATTTAAATAACTCAAAAAAAAACACCGTCTCGTATATTAGAAATACGACCTATTATAAGGTACGTGTGAACATTTCTTACATATAAGAGGATAACAACCTATTCTTAAAGATATTTACAGACAATCCAGATCAATAATACGAAAAATTCAGAAAATATGAACGACTAGTAAACGATTAAAATAAAAACATACCTTTCACATCGAAACTATAGAGGTTAATAATAACAGATAAAGAGGGAGTTAAGACAGACAAAATCGAATTACATTAAACCTCTCAACAAAGATCCATCTGTGTGTCAACAATATAAAGAAAACGGGAATCTTCTCAAAGATAGACGTTTTTAGAAAAAGTAAAATTTTACACAAAACGGACTTAATTAGATCGGTGGGATCGATAGAAAACCAATAACAGAATAAGTATGACGATATTGTCTGACTCGACGAATATTCGTTGTCTTTTAAATAAAGAGTGTTAAACCTCCGATCTTCAGACTCTAGTCCCAAAGTCGTATCAGTCCACTCCCGAGAGAAGGTCCAACGTCTGAAGAAAAACGTAGGAGTGTACTTTCTTCCCCGGTTCCTAGAGAAACCTCGGAGAACAAATTCCACAACTGGGGTAAGCACTTCCAAGGTGAAAGTACTGAATTTTGTGGAGAGTCTACGGAATGGATGATTATGGTAGTGGAAACTTCAATTCTAAAATTTTATATTAAAATCCACTTTCACTTCATCAAATCACAGACTGACAAACAATGGGGTACCTGACATCGGATGGTACGAGGAGGTAGGTACCCCAAAAGGTCCTTTCTCACAACCTCACCCAACGATAAAGGAAGAGGTCTCATAGAAGGGTTACGTCCCTAGCGTAGACCCAAAGGGTGTAACATCCGTCCACGAAATGGTAGACTCGGTGGTCCCTTAAATCCAACTTCCCTATGTTTGTAAATCTGGTGTCGTCAATGATGAACTTATCATATATAAGAAAGTAAAGAAAAAAGTGAAAGTTCGTTACACAGAAAAGTAGGTCACTTAGAGAACACATCAACCTAGTACAAAACTGAAAAAAAGGGGAGTAAAACAGTTAGAGACAGAAAACAAACGTCACAAATTAAGTAAATGCGAGTCACATTAATGACTTTACTATTATGAATACAGTCCGTAGTACGATAAACAAAAGATATAAAAGATACACCAAAAGCGAGTAGATAAGGAACTAATAATACTTAAACCATAATTTATCTATGAAGAAGTAAATAGTAAATTTAAAGACACACACACACTATAATAAAAATTTAAATAAAGAAGTCACCGACTATACATACAATATTAATCATAGACTCAAACGTTATCAGGCCAAGTAGTTATGATTGAATTAAAGTTAACATATTTTTTGAAACTGGGTTATGTGAAGAGAAGGGAGAGGGGAAGAATCATAATAATAACAGTACTTTTAACACAGAACATATAATATTCAGGTACTTATGTTATAATATTAATAACAAAATACATCAGTGAAAAATTACTCGACTTTATGTTTTTAATGTTTGTTCAATGTCAAACATGAAAAAATATAAATGGATCTATCATGGAAAATACTTACGAGTAATAAAGAAAGACACTTAAAATAAATGATGCATCAAAGGTATGTAAAGTTGGATAATCGTTGTTTAAGAGAATTCAAAAACGACACGATCTTTACAGAAATAAGGAAGTAAAAAAACTTCCTATCAAAACGACCTATATCTTAAGAACCAACTGTCAGAAGATTAAAGATATGAAACTCCACAGTAGGACAATAGAAGACCGTAGGTACAGAAAAGAACATATATTATTCTATATAAGAACGACGAAAGGATTCAAAAACAAACGGAAACTTAACACAGTGACACTGATACTACGTAGATCCATAATTCGAGAAATCCAAAGAAGAAGAATCTCAAGTACTTTAAATTTACATCTAAGTGTAGAGAATAGTTTAAACTCTTCAAAAACCGGTAATCAAGAAGTTTAGAACACGTCAGTGGCTCAAGATAGTAATTATCCTAAAAAATTCATCAACAAAATTAAAATTCGATTGAAGAATCTTAGTTGTGTTCCAGTCATGTTAAATCAGTCACCGACCAGTTTTACATAAGGTTTAGTCTAAGAGTCTTAGTCACTAACTAGTCTTCCAAAAGATTTTATGGGATGGAAATAAAGAAAGTGAAAGACATTTTTTTTTTTTTTTTTTTTCNTTTTTTTTTTTTTTTTTTTTTTTTTCGACACACCCTTTCATACGAAATTCGAAGTCCTTCAAATGTTATGTGAAATTGAAAGTGAAGGACGAATGTGTCCCGGAGTTGTGGAGTTGTATACAATGTCTACACACCCCGAAAGATAAAAAGGTTCACAAAGGACCCGTACGTGTATCTGAATACTTACATATGACGAAATTTAAGGATCCTTATACACCTTTAAAAAGTTTCAAGGAACACCAGTAGAATAAGTCGTCACGAATCAAAATTTAAGGACCGTTTCTAAAACAAACAAACGGACATTAGTGTTAGAATCTGTGGTCACTATAACGGTCGTTTTACATAACACAACCATTATAGGAACTCTATCCTATAAAGGAATGGGAGAAGGAAAAGACTTGAGACTCAATTTATTTTGTTGGTATTGTAAGGTCTTCCCTATAAAAGGTCTCTCAAAGTTTAAACCCGTGTTATAACTGATACGAAGACCCCTACCACGTAAATTTCTTAATGTCTTACTAAGTCAGGAAAGACAACCGACTTTCTTTAAAAAATAAAAAAACAATAACACAGTGATACGATCTCTTTCTCCTTCAATTTCGTAGTATCTATGACGACACGATGATTCCAGTTGTTAAAGAAAAATTATCTGTTATAGGTTAAACAAGACAAAGTCCCAACCCATAAAAGGTCTCAAGACTTTACTAAAATCCCAAAAACGGTCATAAAAGAATAAAAAACATCCTCTTGATACTGATTCCAGGAGACATGTGGTAAGGGTTTCAACCAGGAAGTACTTAACAAAAATTTTCATATAAGAGTAAAAGAATCTTTGAAAGTGTAATAATAGAATGGAACGATATACATTTACACGTTTTGAGAGGTGGAGTACATCTAAAACAGAATGAAAAAGTAACTGTCGTATATCCTCCATAATTTTTTCTGGAACATATGAAAGGGAAAGTAGAGTATGGGATTGTATACTTTAGGTTGTTTTTACTGTAGATCCGATTTTTTATTATCTTAGTATCTGAATTCAACAACCTAATACATATGCACATAAAAAAGTTTAAAACTTATAATATAATTATAGTAATATTACATTATACTTTTTTCTCAGAGTATGAAAATTTATAGTACGGGTATAGATGGAAGAAAATTTTTTATAAATAAGTAAGTAATAAATAAACCGATACGGTCCAGTAACAACCCCGTAAGTTTTACAAATCCACATCGCACGATCTAGAAATTAACACCGTACTCTCAAGAATCAACGTCGTACACCCTAGATCAAGGGACTAGTTCCTAATTTGGGTCCAAAGTACGTAACCCTGGCGACCTGGTGGTCCCTTTAGGGGAATCGATGGAAGAATGTAAGTTGTTTAATGTTCACTATACACATACTATTCCTTTTTTTGTCTTCTAAGTACGATTTATTTACATAACCACAAAATAAATCCCAAGGATATACTATGTCTTATAAAGTACGATTCATCCTGACCTTCATCCTACAAACCATTCGGATTGCCCTGAAATGAATAGTGTCGTGGGTATACGTCTAGTCAAACGAGTTTGATATCCAAAGGAAAGTCGGTTCTGTTTACTGTATTTCCTCATTTTCTGTAAGGTAAAGGAATGACCCGAGACTTATCATGAAAAGATTTCCAGAGAAATGTACGTTTAATTATACACTAATTCTTCTTTTTCCAACCTAAACTGGATATCCCGGATAGAAGTAAAAAACCCTTTATTATATTTGGTTGTAAAATAATCGATTAAATAATTATAAAAATACTTAGTTCAACCTTTACACGAATAATCATTTCAAAATATAAAACTATAATCAAAAATAAGGAAGATACACTATCATCATTTAATAAGACGACTAATCAAGTCAAAATATTTTATTAATTTTGTATTTTTCAGTACTAGTTCACGATTTATAAAATATCATATGTGACTGAGTGTCAACAGATTATGTTTTAAATTTTTATAAATGGGGGTTTTATGAAACAAAAGGTTCGAATTTCTGTATGTTAATTAGTGAAGAATATTATGGTTAGTACGTATTTTTGTTAAATCAATAATAGTCTTCTTTAACGGATGTCAGAATTCAAATATATTCTACACTTTTCTTTTGGATCTTTTTCTACTTTCATATATGTATATTTTCAGGTATCTACATCTACAGTACTTTACCATTCTATTATTTTCAAAGTCTTTAATTATCCCACTTAAAATTTTACATACAAATCAAACAACTCAACTAGATCTTAGTACACCTATTTCGTAAAGTTAATACATTTCATATTTAAGTAAAGTCAATTATATAAAAATTTTTAGACGAATTGTAAAACTATTAACAGGAGGTGAACAACCTGAATTAGTCTAGTCTATAAACCAGAAGAATTTCTTTTACCGGGAAAGTATAACTCCAAATGTTACAGAATCGATACGGAAATTCTCCTGAGTGTCTGTATAATTTGAAAGAAGACGTTAGAGACAGTTTTAGACAGACCTGTTACCTACTCAACATCGGTAGTTGATTTGAAAAGGGATTGGTTAAGTCCATTTTGGTTACATCAATATTGAAGACACAAAACACTCAGGACTGTTATAGAAAGGATTTAGGACGAATATCGTGAGGGGAAAGGGATCGAATAACCCTAGACAAGAACGGTTCTTCCAAAAAGTGATAAAAAAAGACACAAAACGGAGACACAATGAATTCTAATCATTTAATGACACGACACTGTTCGTCAGGGTGTAAAATCACTGAATTTTGATGTTTCCATATAAAAAGGGTAATTCAATATACAGGTGACATCCCCTTGTCTCCTATACGAGTGATATGAGAAAATTCTTAGTTCATATATTCCCTCACAGAACTTATGTCGATCAGTACCATTGTTTACTTCTTTTCTCAAGAGACCTTACAGAGTGTCTCCGACTACTTATGAGTTGGTCTTCTTCCTGTGGAAGGGTGAGGGCTGAGGAACAAATCTTGGTCAGTGAACCCGAGTACCCTTATCCCTCATCACTCCTTCCGTTAGGACACTGTGTTGGACTTTTGTCTCTCGAACCTTACAACTCCCCGTCTCCCTTTCGTTCTAACCATACATCGTCTCAGAGAGAAGTATCGATGTTATACACGTTCGTAGTCAAACCTCTTTTTGACGTACTAAACCTCTTTTATGTCAAATAAGTCCAGTATGTCTAAAATCTAAATCATTTAATTATTTAAATTTAACAAATACAAGAATACTTAAAAAAGTTGAGAACCCACTCTAATAATGGAAATTGATCTTCGATAAACTTGACATATGTTATATAGGAATGTAAAAGTCCACTTTTATAAGGTTCCCGCGTGACAAAAATCAAGTCTCATAGTCATATTACACGGAACATCTTAGTGTTGAGAAATTACCTTATACTTAACACCCGTCCTTTTATTATACCTATTGACTGTTTAGTTTTCCTTCTTACCTAAATTTAAATATAATCTTTTTATTCTTTCTAGGTTTCCTTAAACCAATAGATTATTCACTTTTACAGGGTCCTTTTACTCTTCAATAATTTAGATTGAAACCGTTTTCCCCTCCCCCCCTCTATATCAAACGAAAGAAATATTGAAATTATTTTTGTTACACCACTTTGATGTTCTTTCGAATAATAATGTGATGTCACTCGACTTTAATATAAGAATAGTTCAAGAACTTATCATATAGTATTTAAACCATACTACGTTAGTGAAGTCGATATTTTATGTAGTAGTATACTTTTTTCTCGTCCAGTACCTGACTAAGTAATTAAGGATAAGAGGGTGTGAAATAGGTGAGATAAGTTTCGGAATGTCTCTATTTTTTATTTAGTATATCAGTGATAATCCCGTATACACAAATATCATATACGTTATATATTATATATTTAAATATTTACTACTATATGGATTAGTAGGACCTCTATATTAAAACAATCATATATGTGGTACTTCAAGAAACACATATTTAACTTCTTTACCACTCCTTTCCTCCCTTTTCTTATTTCAAATCAAAAAAGTACAGTTGGATAGAGACGTTAGTAATTGGTACTACCTCTTAGGACAAAGGTTAATAAAACTATTTAGATGAAATGTAAATATTTATATCGTTCTAATAATGAGGTATTGTCTCTTCTTAAAAGTAAAAATACGTACATTCCCATTCCTATTACTTCACTACTCTTCCCTCTCAAAACGAGTCGGAACTAGAACTGTCACGATTGTTTTAGATAGACTTTCACCTACATTTATTACGATCAGATAGTACTGAAGACTATACCCTTAACTTTTACGTTGTCAACAATAAGGGGATCGAAAGAAAATCTTATTTTCGAAACCGGAAAACTTCCGGTCTCCTTTGGAACGACCTTTATGACTCTGTAAAAGGAGATCTTTAGACGAATTACAATTCCAATTGTCTATCCTAAGGTAAATATACATTCGTTAACCGATATTGGTTGTTTTTTATAATGTCTAATTAAGTACATGGAATTGTCTTTCGAAACGAAAAACAGTAATAAAACACTTAAGGTGATGTCGGTTCATTAAAGTGACATTTCAAATATTATAGTACTACGAAATCTTATATCCCTTTATTAATCTGTTATCTATATACGACTATATGTGTGTTTGTTGACTACGTAGGTAGACGAAGGGTGTCATTTGTGTACCGTGATAATTATATCTTTTAAACTAAATATTTCTCCAATTGACGTCTCTCGTTCATAACCCTTTGATGTTCCAGACAAGTCACACGTCACTGGACTTGGAAGGTAGGGGTCCGGACACCTCTTCTATCTGGACTTGTCTCAGTCGTCGAAACTCCTTTTGTCACTTGCAACGAACTTTCTTACTCGGTTCGACTCAGTTAGAGAAACCTTCCTTCCGTCCCTTGTCAGACGGGAGAGATGAGAGGAGGTTGTGAGGTATGAATCCGACTCGTCGGTGTGTTGCTTGGGAATTGGAAGCGGGTAGGACCTCTCTCTCATATCCTCCTGAGCTAACCGTGGACCACCTACATGCGTCAACGAGTGAGTATGAGTCAGTGTGTGTGTTTGTATGTTTACATACGTTAGAGAAGTAGGGAAGGAGACAGGAAGGGAAGAAAGGGAGGAAGGAAGGAAGAAAGAGAGGAAAGGACGAAGGACGGAGGAAGGAAAGAATGAGGGGAGAAGGAAGAAAGAGAAAAGGGGAGAGGAGAAAGTGACGTGTAGACACCTTCACTTAACATAACATCATTTTTACACTTGAACCTATTCAGTGATTTTAGGAGTCAGAGATCTAAGTTTACCTCTTCCGTTACCGTGGGGTGAGGTCATGAGAACGGACCTTTTAGGGTACCTACCTCCTCGGACCATCCGACGTCAGGTACCCTAGCGACTCAGCCTGTGCTGACTCGTTTAAGGGAAAGTGAAAAGTGAAAGTACGTAACTTCTTCCTCTACCGTTGGGCGAGGTCACAAGAACGGACCTCTTAGGGCCCCTGCCCCCTCGGACCACCCGACGGTAGAGACCCCAACGTGTCTCAGCCTGTGCTGACTTCGCTGAATCGTCGTCGTCGTCGTCGTCGTCGTCGTCGTCTAAGTTTTCGAGATTTGTCCTTATTAGTATGGGTTAAGTGTCTTTAAAACGTCGGAATTACCGTTTATATATCGACACTATAAATGGTTCTTGTATAACATCGTCTCCGGTGTGGTTGTTGACAAGTTTTACCTATTCTTCACAGAATAAAGTGATTCTGTGAAGTATAACATCTAGTCGTTTGTGTTACACATCGGAAGCATCGACGAAACATTGATGACTTACTTAAGTAAGAAGTAATGTAAAATTTGAATGTGATGGATAGGAAAGAAAGAAGGGATGGGGAGTTATAAAAACTTACGATCACAATTTGAAATTAGTCTTAAGGATGTAAACCGTTTAAGAAAAAGAGAATAGGGATGAACTTGTTGGATTCTTACTTCTCTAGTTTGGGTACACAACTCTTAGACTTTCAGTTCTAACACTGTGACTGAAATTCCTTAAGTCTCTGGTGGTTACATCTGTTTATTCACTTATCTTGTAATCTTGAATCTCTGGTGTGAAGATCCTATCCTTTCGTCTTAGTCAAGACAGGTCAGTGATCCAGTACAGATTGAGAAACGTTGGGGTACCTGACGTAGTACGGTCCGAAGGGACAGGAAGTGATAGAGGGTCTCAAACGAGTTTGAGTACAAGTAACTAAGTCACTACGGTAGGTTGGCACAGTAGGAAACAGTGGGGGAAGAGGAGGATGGGAATTAGAAAGGGTCGTAGTCCAAGAAGAGGTCACTTAACCGAGAAGCATAGTCCACCGGTTTCATAACCGCGAAGTCGAAGTCGTAGTCAGGAAGGTTACTTATAAGTCCTAATCAAAAGAAATCCTAACTGACCAAACTAGAACGTCAGGTTCCCTGAGTGTTCTCAGAAGAAGTCGTGGTACCAAGTTTTCGTAGTTAAGAAACCACGAGCCGGAAGAAGTACCAGGTTGAGAGTGTAGGTATGTACTGTTGACCTTTTTGGTATCTAAACTGATATACCTGGAAACAGCCACTTCACTATAGAAACGAAAAATTATGTGGTAGATCCAAACAGTATCAAAATGAAGGTTCCTCGTTCACAGAATTAAAGTACCGACGTCTTATCGAAACAATTTTTCACCTTGAGACCTCAGTCCAACGAATCAAAAATTGAGGACTGGGTTTAACTTCGTAATTCTAAATCCCTATTTAACGAACTACTGAGAAACGAAGTTAAAAAAGTATGATCATGATGTTAACTACGATCATAATAATGTACTATAACTACTATTACTATTATTAGTTTCACCGTTTTATACCGTACTCCCTTGTCCTTTCATCTCATAATTTCGGTACTTACTCTTTCGTTTGGTTATTCATCAGATTTCTAACTTCTCTTTAAGTTTTTTCTCTTCGGTCTTCCATACCACCTCTCTGTCAATAAGGTCTTTGTCACTTAACAAAACTTCCCCATGTACGGTACCATTGTACGTCCTTACATTCCATTCTTCAGTGACCTCTCTGTTCCCCCCTTTATCTGTTATTTTCTAAAACACAGTACGATTCTTAGTACTGAAAGTAGGATCTCAGACGTCCTACAATACCCTTCTGAAATTCCCCTGTCTGTATTAATCAGGGTGTAAAATCTCTCTAGGTAACTGTTTTCACGGTCCTTTTATAAACTCCACTGACTTCTTTCATTTTTACTTACTGCAAATCCTGTATCAACTAATCATCTTAGTATCTTTCAAGAAACGAAAGACGGTATTAACACCACAGTAGACGTATAGACTCAAATAACTACAAAGACGGTCGTTAGAACTAAGGTCGAATACGAAAGAGGTCGGGTCGTAAAGAGTAACACATGAGACGTATATTCAATTTAGTTGTTCCACTGTTATATGTCGGAACTGGATGAGAAAAAGGATAAACCTTGGTCAGACAACAAAGTACAGGTCAAGATTGACAACGAAGAACTGGACGTATGTCTAAAGAGTCCTCCGTCCAGTTCACCAGACCATAAGGGTAGAGAACTTCCTAAAAGGTCAAACAAAACCAGGTGTGTCCATTTTCGAAACCGTATCAGTTATTTCGTCTTCATCTACAAAAAGACCTTGAAAGAACGAAAAAGTTGTTAGGTTGTCTACAACCGTTAAACTAGTGACCAAGGAGACGGAAAAGATTTAGGTCGAACTTGTAGTCCTTCAAGTGTCAAGTACATGACAACTTCGGACCGAACCTCTTAAAACTTGTAATGAAACGATCGTACACTCTACTCACGTTAACACGTCATCAAACTCGTAAGAAACCATAACGGAAAGAAACCCTAACCTTACTTTTGACTGGAAAAGGTCAGGACACCGGTGACGACTCAAAAGGTTTAAACGACCATATAACTCATGTCGTGAAAGTGTTGACGTGATACGGAAAAATATATACCCTGAACTCGTAGATGTCAAAAACCATACGTTATCACCCCAGGAGTTTGGTTAGGGTATACGTATAACTCATTATAGACATATAAATTGATATCATATAGATTCATATCATACCATATGATACAATTTTTAATCTATGTAAAAACCACGAAAATAAAGATAGTAATAATAATCGTTATTATACTAAGAACTACATATATATTTTATAAGACTTGTAACTTTAGTAAAGTTTGTGCAACAAAGTACATTAAAGACTCCATTGGTTCTTTGAAGTTGATCTTAACAAACGTTTATATCCTAGAGTATTGGTATACTATTATAGTTCACTAATAAGAGTTTCATTTACAAATATCTCTTCATAAATACCGGGACACATCCTTTCCTTTAACATATATTGTGTACACGACGGGATCTCAGAATCGGATCATCTATCTCCCACTGCCAAACCTAGACCCCCTATCAGTACATGAGTTTATAACTGTTAAGTCAGATTAAATTTAAAATGTTAGAGCAGCTGAAGATTTTAAGATTATAGAACCAAAAGATTGATCTTTTCCAGATGAATTATAATAAACTATAAATCGTGGTGTCTATAAAACCTTTTCTCCTCTATATAATATGTTCGATAAGTATCATACATAAGTTGGTAAAACGATATAAGAATTACAAAAGACTTCATATACTTTCTGTGTAAATAATTACATCCGATGATCTTGAGAGAAAGGAATAGACAGGTAAGGTAAACATAGGGTCACACACGGGTAATGTCTGTGTAATTTTTTTTTTTAGATCATGTAAAATAATTAAGTAAGTAAAACAACTTATAGACAAAATTCAGTCTATTTTCCTATATAGTTACTGAGTTGTCTGTATACACGAAAACTTTGTGATTCCCCACGTCAGGATTGTACCGTCTCCTGATCCTGTCCCTCTGGTGAAAGAGGGAGTTTTTAAGTAGTTTTCTTGTAATGTTACGACTCATTTAAAGTGTTTTGTTGAAGACTTACGACCGTCTCCTGTAGTCCGTGGGTCGTTTTCGTCTAGTAACCGAATTTTTTGTCCATCCTTTTTTATATTATTCTACTTTTTTCTCTGTTCCCTCCATCCCTCCCTCGAGGCAGGGCCCTTCCCTTAGGGCAGGGCCCTTCCCTTAGGGCAGCACCCTTCTCTGAGAATTTTTCTCTCCAAAGGTTCGTGGTCCTTTGTAAGATCGTCGGCTCAGATACCGCTCGAAACCTTCGTGTCTCCCGTTGTATTGTCCTTCCTTTTTATTTATTTATTAATTTTGGTTGTCTAATACTCGGGTTGTCATTGAGGGGGTCGTCTTTTCGTCGCGTCTGTGGACGTAGACGGTGATCGTTCACGCCCGACCCGTCCCTCCTCGCCCTCCGTATCGGCCGTCACGCAAAATTCTTAACCCGACGGCCTCCGCGCCCGACGTCACGAAAAAACTCTTAGCCCGGTCTTGCGGGGTGTGCACCTGTCTCACTTGATTGAACCCGATCGTTTGGTCTGACACCCTATCGATGGTGCGCTTTGCGAGCTTGTGTTCTGTGACGGTGCTGGCGTGTGTCTTGTTTCCTGCCTAGTCTTTATCGGTCGACGTCTGGTAGGGGGAGGTCACTGTCCGTCGGTCTCGGAATTCCCGACCTTCCCCCGTTAGCGTCGGGTTCTCTCTGTAATGGATGGTTTTACGTTCGTCCGAAGAAACAATTGATTCTGAAGACCCCCAAGACCTGTCAGTAGTAGGTGGACTCTTCCTTGCGGTCGTCATGTTGGTCTTTTGACTCGTTGTCCCTTTCCGGTATCAGCGTCGCTAACGCGAGCGGCTTGAGGACTCGATGAGTCTGGACCCTTCCCGTGTTTTGCGTCCCGGTTGGTTTAGACGCGGAGACTCCCGAAGGACTCGCGGCTCGGACTCGCCGAATCTGGCCCCTCCACGTACTTCGGATCCCGACCGGAGTCTGCCAAGGGACCCCCTCGATAAATCTCGGACTCACCACACGTGGTGCTCGTCCCCGTTCGGGTCTCACCTACTTTGTGACGTTCGTGTGCGGTCATTATAAACAAACGTCGTAGGGAGGGAGGGGTGTCCCGCTGACTTATCACTTGGATCACACAGGTGGTGGCGGGAGGGACACAGTTCTACCTTTAATCTGTGACTTCTCTGGTCGTTTGTCTCCTTCAATTTGTCTCCCTTGTCGGAACCTTCACTGGGGTGTGTTGGGTGTTGTGGTCTCTTTCCCGGTCATATGGAAATGATGAAAATGTCAGAAAAAAAAAAAAAAACTCAACTACCCCAAAGCACTAACAAAAAAGAAGAAAAACAAACAAAAAGGAGAAAAAAATTTGAAAGAATTTAAAAATTCATGAGATAAAGAGATTAATAATAAAAATTATTAAGAACACCGAAACAAAAAAAAACAAACAAAAACAAGAAAAACAAACAAAAAAGAAAGAAAAAAAGGAGAAGAAGAAGAAGAAAAGAAATTATAACATAAAAACTTTTAGGTTAGAGATGAGGTCTAAAAATTAGAAACGAAAAACCATAAACAACAGTTAAAACATGTAATTTTTGGGTTAGAAGTCATGGGTCAAAATGGACTCTCGTTCTAATGACCGAACTGGTGAGAGGGGAGGAAACCTGAGAGGAAAAAGAGGTGGTCCACAGGAGACAGAGGAGGGAGGGGGAAGAGAAGAGATGGGTTGGGACACTTAGAGACACACAAGGTCTGTCACCTCTTGTGAGTCCCTTGACCAATGACCGGCCTAGAGAGAGTGAGGGAAAGTAAAGGGAGAAAATAGGAGGACCGGTGGAGACAGATGAAGGAGGGAGAGGAGAAGGGACATTTTGAGGCACTTGTGGAGACTCACCAGGTCTGACACCTCGCATGTATTCCTACACTAATAACCGATCGAACGAGAGAGGAGAAAACTAGGGTGGAGTAGAGTAAGGTCAGTGGAGATTGATGGGGGAGGGAGAAGAGAAGAGGCACATTGAGTCACTTGGAGATACCCACTGGGAGTTACACCTCTTTGGAAAGTAGAAATTGGATTTACGAAATAGTAGTCACGACATATCTACCTCTTCAGGACTCCGATCCCATTTTTATTTTGACTTTTGGTCTTTGTCCTCCGAATTCAGGTTTAGGATTCTTGTAGTCTCTTTAGGACTTAGGTCCCTTGTAATTAGTTATCTTCGAGTAGTTTGTGGAGGTATGGATGTGACTTTGGTTCGAGGTGGGTTCCCGGTTGTTCAAGGTCTCGTTCTGTATGGTACGTTTAAGAGGTCGTTGTGTCCTTGTGTGAGGACTCGAAGTTATATGTCCGTCGAGTTTTGATGAGGTTCTGGTAACTGCAGAGTGTTACGTAATGACCCGTTAAGTATCGTGAGGTCTCTCTTCTTTAGGTCGAGGTGGGTGGTCTTGAGGTTGCGTTCGGAGGGATTGGTTCTTTGGAACTGTTCGGAGACTATGTTGGTGTGGGTGTCACTCCTTTGAGGTATTATTTCTCTTGAGGTGTTTAAGGGTCTATATCTTTCCGGTGGGGTTTACGTCGTTATATTGGTTCTACTTCTCTGTCTCCTTATGGGTCGTCCATTTCCTTGTCCTCTTTACGGATGGTTTGGTTTGGTTTCTCCTCCTCTATCCCTTAGATGGACTCTTTCTTAAGGCTTATAACTATCACTTTTACTAGGTTTTAGAACTTTAGTTTTACCTTAGTGTCTATTTATCGGACCTCTGTTCCTAACTCTTCTACGTTGTTTCCAAATTGTTCCTGGATCTTTTTTATTTTTTCTCAGTTATATATTACTTATTGCGTTGTTTACTCTAGTCTTTGTGAGACCTCCGTTGTTTATCATCTTATTGCCTCCGTCTTATATCCTAATGACTTTATCTTCTATCTTACCATCTTTATTTACTTAGTCTCTCCTTTTTTCTTTTTGTTTAATTTTCTTTACTCCTGTTGGAGTCTCTGGGGGTCCTGTTATACTTTTCGAGGTTGTAAGCTTAATATCGTCAGGGTCTTCTTCTTCTGTTTTTCTTTCTGGTACTCTTTTAAGAACTCCTCTATTATCAACTTTTGAAGGGATTTTACCCCTTCCTTTATTAGTGGGTTCAAGTTCTTTGGGTCTCTCAAGGTTTGTCCTATTTGGGTTCCGCTTTGTGGGTTCTGTATATAATTAGTTTAATTATTTCTAGTTTGTGTTTCTTGTTTATAATTTTCGTCGTTCCCTTTTTGTTGTTTATTGTGTGATCCCCTAAGGGCATTCCTATTGACGTCTAGAAAGTTCTCTTTGAGAAGTTCAGTCCTCCCTTACCGTTCTGTATGAATTTCACTACTTTCTTTTATTGGATGTCGGGTCTAATGACATGGGTCGTTCCTAGAGTAAGTTTATACTTCCTCTTTAGTTTTCGAAATGTCTGTTCGTTTTCGACTCTATTAAGTCGTGGTGGTTTGGTCGAGAGGTTGTTTATGATTTCCTATAAGAGATCTATCCTTTGTGTTTTTCCCACATATTTGGGCTTGAGTTTTGTTATTTCAGTTACCGTTGCCCTAGTATGAATAGTTATTAACGGAATTTATATTTACCCAACTTACGGGGTTGGTTTTCCGTTTCTGACCGACTTACCTATGTTTTTGTTCTAGGGATATATACGACGGATGTTCTCTGGGTGAAGTTTTGTTCCCTGTGTATGTCTGACTTTCACTTCCCGACCTTTTTCTATAAGGTGCGTTTATCTCTGGTTTTCTTTCGTCCTCATCGTTATGAGTATAGTCTATTTTATCTGTAATTTTGTTTCCGACACTTTTCTCTGTTTCTTCTGGTGATGTATTACTAGTTTCCTAGTTAGGTTCTTCTTCTATATTGTTAATATTTATGTATACGTGGGTTGTATCCTCGTGACGTTATACATTCTGTTCACGATTGTTCATACTTTCCCCTTTAATTGTTATTGTATTATTATCACCCTCTGAAATTATGGGGTGAGTGTGGATACCTGTCTAGTTGATTTGTCTTATAATTGTTTCTTTGTGTTTGAAATTTAATATGTTATCTGGTCAATCTGGATTAACTATAGATATCCTGTAAAGTGGGGTTTTGTTACTTAAAGTGGAAAAAGACTTCACGAGTGCCTTGGAAAAGGTCCTATCTAGTGTGGGACGCGGTATTTAGATTGGAACTATTTAAGTTTTCTTAGTTTTAGTAAGGTTCGTAGAAAAGACTGGTATTACGTAATTCTAATCTAGAGTTAATGTCCTCTTTTTGATAATTGTTAGGGTTGTATACCTCCGACTTGTTGTAAGAAGACTTCAGTGTCTTCTTTAGTTTTTTCTTTAGTTTAATACGTATCTTTACTTACTTTTACTTTTGTGTTGTTGGGTTTTAGACACCCTGTGATATTTTCGTCACGAATCTCCTTTCAAGTATCGTTATGTCCGTGTGGAGTTCTTTGTTCTTTTTTCAGTTTATTTATTGAATTGAGATATGGATTTTGTTGATCTTTTCCTTCTTAACTCTTGGGGTCTCAATCATCTTCCTTTCTTTCGGCTAATATGTCTCACTTCATTCGGTCTTTCTTTTTGTGGTTATGTCATATGATTGTGTATATATACCTTAAATCCTTCTACCGTTACTGCTGGGACATAC
>SJYO01046538.1:36331008-36362997 GCA_006410555.1 Capra ibex | reverse complement strand
ATGGTACAAGTACCTAACCTTCTTAGTTATGTCCCTTTTACTCATAAGATGGGTTTCGTTAAATGTCTAAGTTACGTTAGGGATATTTCGATGGTCGCCATAAAAAGTGTCTTGATCTTGTTTATTAAAGTGTTAAACATACCTTTATGTTTTTTGGAGCTTTTCGGTTTCGTTAGAACTCTTTCTTCTTACCTTGACCTCTTTAGTTGAACGGACTGAAGTCCGAGATAATGTTTCGGTGTCAGTAATTCTGTCATACCATGACCGTGTTTCTGTCTTTATATCTAGTTACCTTGTTTTATCTTTCGGGTCTCTATTTAGGTGTGTGTATACCTGTGGAATAGAAGCTGTTTCCTCCGTTCTCATATGTTACCTCATTTCTGTTAGAGAAATTGTTCACCACGACCCCTTTGACCAATTGGTGAACATTTTCTTACTTTGATCTAGTGAAAGATTGTGGCGTGTGTTTTTATTTGAGTTTTACCTAATTTCTAGATTTTCATTCTGGTCTTTGATATTTTGAGGATCTCCTCTTGTATCCGTTTTGTGAGGGGCTGTATTTAGTGTCGTCCTAGGAGATACTAGGTGGAGGGTCTTATGACCTTTATTTTCGTTTTTATTTGTTTACCCTAGATTAATTTTAATTTTCGAAGACGTGTTGTTTCCTTCGATATTCATTCCACTTTTCTGTCGGAAGAATTACCCTCTTTTGTTATCGTTTCCTTCGTTGACTGTTTATTGATTAGAGTTTTTATATGTTCGTTGAATACGTCAAGTGGAGGTCTTTTTATTTGCTGGGTTAGTTTTTTACCCGGTTTCTTGATTTATCCGTAAAGAGGTTTCTTCTGTATGTCCACCGATTGTTCGTGTAATTTTCTACGATTTATAGTGAGTAATAGTATCTTTACGTTTAGTTCTGGTGTTACTCCATGGTAAAGTGTGGTCAGTCTTACCGACGTTAGGTTTTCAGATGTTCGTTATTTACGACCTCTCCTACACCTTTTTTCCCTTGGGAGAATGTGACAACCACCCTTACGTTTGATCGTGTCGGTGATACCTTTTGTCACGCCTCTAAGGAATTTTTTAACGTTTATCTCAACCGAATACTGGGTCGTTAGGGTGACGACCCGTGTGTGTGGCTCCTTTGGTCTTAACTTTCTCTGTGTACATGGGGTTACAAGTAACGTCGTGACAAATATTATCGGTCCTGTACCTTTGTTGGATCTACAGGTAGTCGTCTACTTACCTATTCTTTCGACACCATGGATATGTGTTACCTCATAATGAGTCGGTAATTTTTCTTATGTAAACTTAGTCAAGATTACTCTACCTACTTTGACCTCGGCTAATATGTCTCACTTCATTCGGTCTTTCTTTTTGTGGTTATGTCATATGACTGTGTATATATACCTTAAATCTTTCTACCATTATTACTGGGACATACGTTCTGTCGTTTTCTCTGTGTCTACATATCTTTCCTGAAAACCTGAGACTCCCTCTCCCTCTCCCACCCTACTAAACCCTCTTACCCTAACTTTGTACATATGATAGTACATTCTTTACTTCACGGTTAGATACAAGCTATGTCCTATGTCCTACGAACCCCGACCATGTACCCCTACTAGGTCTCTCTACTATACCTCACCCTCCACCCTCCCCCTAAGTCCTAACCCTCGAACATATGTGAGTGCCACCTAAATACAGTTACATACCGTTTTGGTTATGTCATAACATTTCAGTTTATTTCAAATTTTTTTTTTTTTTCTTTGTGATTCCTATTTAGGGATGGGTATCAAGAATCGCCCATTACGTCCCTACTGACTATGGAAAGTGACTCATTGAGTTGAGGAACGTAGTACGGGAACCTACTATATTTCTTGACAAACCTAACAGCTCAGATCTGTATCGGAGTTTTGACAAGTGTTTTGTCACGGGGTCCGTAGGTTATAGTCAACTAATCTCAACAGTGTACTCTACTTTAGATAAACAGTAATAACCCACATACTTGTCATAATAGGACAACCTTTCTTCTTTTATCCGTGTCACGTCGTTATAGAGTAGGATCTTCGTTATAATTTGACTATACTGAGACTTTCCTTATATTATGTTTGGAACTCTACATTTAAAACGAACTAAAAATGGAAAGTTTTCTAACTGGTCCAAAGACTATTAGAATAATTGATGAGACACTTTATGAATTGACCGAACCTATATCAATGTAATAAGAATTGGAGTCTAAAAAACAACACACGAGTCAGCGATTCAACACAGTCTGAGAAACGTTGGGGTACCTGATATCGAACGGACCGAAGAGACAGCTACCTTAAAAGGTTCGTTATTATTATGAACTTACTCAACGATAAAGGTAGAGGTCCCCTAGAAGGCTGCGAACAGAGATTTCAGAGGACGTGACACGGAGAACCTTTCGGGGTCCAAACAACAACGATTTCAAAATTTACTAAAACAACATCACCAAACAAACCCATAAAAACAAACAAGCGAAAGACAAAACAACAGTAATAAGAACAAGTGTTGAGTCTTTAATCTCTAGTTTACAAGTTTTCTGACTTTTATTTAAATTTATACATCCTCCTTTAGTATATTAGTCCTATATAAAGATTCACTCCTATATAAATTTCACCCTGTTTGTACGGGTTTCAATAAAGGACACTTGTCTCTCCGAATTCCTTGTGTTCAATATGAGTAGGATGTTCCATGTAAAGATATTCGCCTATAGTACTTTGTCTAAAATATGGACAGACAGGTAGTGAACCAACACCTATAAGGTAATAAACGAGATTCCGCGGTCATGTGATTCCGGAAGTCACATGAGACTGATTCATAATCACATAAAATTAAGGACTCGTATAATCTATATGTACACACAAGAACGAGGAGATCATTTCTATATACTCGATGGAATTAGGTTTACCACGATTCATTTTGTCCAACTTTGTCTATGTCACGAATATCTTACTGACTGGTACTTTTATAAAGAGTCTCGAACTGGACTAACATTCTTTACAAAACCTAAAGAGATCGGGCACCTTTAACTCCCTGTCCAGTTCTTTATAAGTAAAACTTTCGTTTTCTAATCCTTTGTCTGATCTTCAGTAGACTTAAAGTGTCCTCTGTGTAACCATTAGAGACACCCTATACTCAGTAAAATTCTCATCCCTCTTTGTCCCCATTATCCGTACGTTTTTTTTTAGTTAAATATTGGTGACCCTATATCTTACTTTTTTTTTTCACAGATAACGTTAGTCTCAATTCGACTTTGTGTTAAATACAGAGGACAGTTACGGTATTTTTCTTTTACTATAAGTCTCTAGATTGTGGACATATAGAAATTATCTAGGAGATAAGGAGATGTATTTTGTGATTTTAGAAACGAGTAAGATCCGGTTCTCTCTTATAGAATACGACTTTATAGACAGTTAGAAGATTTTCAATCTAGGTCCTCACATTTCCTAACCTCATGTTTAGTTTATTATGATTAAAACAATTATAAGAAATGAATGGTCTTTCTATGTTTATATGATACGAAATAACTAATGGTAATACGTTTAAAATTTGACACCTAAAAAAAATTGTGGAAATTATACGTGTGACCTCTTCCCTTACCGTTTGGTGAAGTCATAGGAACGGAACTCTTGGGGTACTTGTCATACTATTCCGTTTTTCTATACTGTGACTTTCTACTTGAGGGGTCCAGTGATCCACGAGTCATACGATGACCTCTTCTTACCTCTTTATTGAGGTCTTTCTTACTTCTCTCTCTTGGTTTCGTTTTTGTTGTGGATCAACACCTACACTGACCACTACCTTTATTTCAGGCTAGGATATTACTTGTTATAACGTATCCTTGGTTTTACAATCCAAGTACTTAGTTCCATTTAAACGTCACCAGTTTGTCCTCTACAGTTCTCACTTGTAACTGTAAAATCCTTAGTCACTTGTTTTTAACTGACCTTACCCACTTAAATTGAGTCTACAGGAAATATAGATGTTCTTATCTATACCCCGTTCTTATCTATACACCCGTTCTTAGGGAATCTTCTTTACCTCATCTGTAGTATCAGTTGTTTTCTCAGGTTTACGTTAACAAACCACGTCAGAGTGAGTTCTTTTACTGTCTTACTAAAGACAAGTTAAGGTTCCGTTTGGTACGTTGTAGTGTCATTAGGTTCGGACATGGGGTTGGTCATAACGGTTTCTTCGACTCCAACTTACCAAGATACTTCTAGATGATCTGGAAGATCTTGATTGTGGGTCTTTCTACAGGGAACGTAATATCCCCTAACCCCAAGTTTAAATCCCTCAGTTCTCTATGGACCTCATTGTCCGTTTAAACCTGAATTTCATGTTTTACTTCGCCCCGTTTCCGATTATCTCAAAACGGTTCTCTTACGTGACCAGTATCGTTTGTGGGAGAAAGTTGTTGTGTTCTCTTCTGAGATGTGTACCTGTTATGGTCTACCAGTTATGGTTTTAGTCTAACCAATATAAGAGACGTCGGTTTCTACCTCTTCGAGATATGTTCTCGACTGACCGTCGACTGACACCAAGTCTAGTACTTGAGGAATAACGACTTAAGTCTGAATTTAACTTCTTTCATCCCTTTTGGTGATCTGGTAAGTCCATACTGGATTTATTTTAGGGAATATGTCACCTTCACTGTTTATCTAAGTTCCCTAATCTAGACTATCCGTCTCACGGACTTCTTGATACCTATCTCCAAGTACTGTAATATGTCCTCCGTTACTAGTTCTGATAAGGGTTCTCATTCTTTACGTTTTTCCGTTTTACCAACAGACTCCTCCGGAATGTTTATCGACTCTTTACTTCTCTTCTATTTCCGTTTTTTCTTTTCCTTTCTATATGGGTAGACTTACGTCTCAACGTTTCTTATCGTTCCTCTCTATTCTCTCGGAAGGAGTCACTAGTCACGCTTTTTATCTACTTTTGTCATCTCACCCTTTCAGATCTCTAGAGAAGTTCTTTGAATCTCTGTGGTTCCCTTGTTAAGTACGTTTCTACCCATGTTATTTCCTGTCTTTACCATAGTTGGATTGTCTTCGTCTTCTATAATTCTTCGCCACCGTTCTTATGTGTCTTCTTGATATGTTCTTTACAGAAGTACTAGGTCTATTGGTGCTAGTGAGTGGATCTCGGTCTGTAGGACCTTACGTTTCAGTTCACCTGGAATCCTTCGTAGTGATACTTGTTTCGATCACCTCCACTACCTTAAGATCAACTCGATAAAACTTAGGATTTTCTACTACGATCTTTCACGACATGAGTTATACGGTCGTCTAAACCCTGATTCGTCACCGGTGTCCTGACCTTTTCCAGTCAAAAGTAAAGTTAGGGTTTCTTTCCGTTACGGTTTCTTAAAAGTTTTATGACGTGTTAACATAAGTAGAGTGAGTGATCGTTTCATTAGGAGTTTTAAGAGGTTCGGTTCGAAGTTGTCATACACTTGACCCTTGAAAGTATACCAGTTCGACCTAAACCTTCTCCGTCTCCTTGACCTCTAGTTTAATGGATGTAGACAACCTAGTAACTCTTTCGTTCTCTCAAGGTCTTTTTGTAAATGAAGAGGAAATAACTGATACGGCTTCGAAAACCGACACACCTAGTGTTATTGGACACCTTTTAAGAATTTCTCTACCCTTATCGTCTTGTGGAATGGACGGAGGACTCTTATGACATACGTCCAGTTCGTCGTTGTCAATCTTGATCTGTATCTTGTCGGACCAAAGTTTAGCCCTTTTCTCATGCGGTTCCGACATATAACAGTGGTACGACTAAATTGAATATACGTCTCATGTAGTACTCATTACGACCAGACCTACTTAGTGTTCAACCTTAGTTCTCATGGTCCTCTTTATAGTTATTGGAGTCTATCCTTCTACTGTGGTGTGAATGTCGTCTTTCGTTTCTTGATTACTTTTACTTTCTCCACTCACTTTTCTAACCGAGTTCTTTGTTGTAAGTCTTTCGATTCTAGTACCATAGGTCGGGGTAGTAAAGTACCGTTTATCTACCCCTTTGTTACCTTTATCATTCTCTGAAATAAAAGAACCCGAGGTTTTAGTGACGTCCACCACTGACGTCGAAATTTTTGTTTTCTACGAACGATGAACATTCTTTTCGATACTGATTGGATCTGTCATATAATTTTTCGTCTCTGTAATGAAACGGCTGTTTCCAGGTTCATCAGTTTCGACACCAAAAAAGTCATCAGTAGATAAGTACACTCTTAACCTCATAGTTCTTTCGACTCTGACCTCTTGACTACGAAAACTTGACACCACAACCTCTTCTGAGAACTTTGAGGGAAACTGGCGTTCCTCTAGGTTGATCTGTTAGGATTTCCTTTAGTCAGGACTTATAAGTAACGTCCTGACTACGATTTCGACTTTGAGGTCATGAAACCGGTGGACTTCACTTTCTTGTCTGAGAAACCTTTTCTGTGACTACGACACTTTCCAACTTCCACCCTCCTTTTCCTCTACTGTCTCCTACTCTACCAACATACCGTAGTGGCTGAACTACCTGTACTCAAACTCGTTCGAGACCCTCAACCACTACCTGTCCCGTCGGACCGCACGACATAAGGTGCCCTAGCTTTTCTCAGACTGTACTGACTCACTGAGTTTACTTGAATTACTATACGTGTCTGTTAAAATCGGTAAATTAAATTTACTCAGAGGAGTGTATATCATTATTGATTTCACACCGTCTAATTTCTACTGATCTCTAAGAAACTACGAGGTGGTAGGTCTCCACACAAGAGACGGGGAGAGGGACAAAACTAAGACTTTAAAGAGACACTGACAAGACTTGTTAATCTAAGTCGTCTTTACCACGACACGGTCATTACCCAGGTCCGGGAGTCTCTGACCGTCGAAGAAAAGAGAGAACCTTACGAGTACAAATCCTATGACAGACAGTCTTGTGTCGACGGTACGACCTTCTTCGGGACGGCGTACCTTTCTGATGTATAACCACGAAGTCACTAGTTGGGGTTTATTCTCGGATCGGTTTTCCGGTCGTTTTTGACACTCAGTACATTCCCTCTATAAAACTTGAAGGTTAAGACAGTTCGGAATTCTACTGACGTTCTGGTCAGATGTAGAAGGAAGTGGAAGTACTGTCCGGGTTCCTTTCTTGGGGAATCAAAACACGACGAAAGTGAGTCTCAGTACACCCTACTATGTAATAACGATATATTAATACAAGACTAAAAATTTTAATAAAAACGTGTTGTTATCTTCCGATCTTGAATTTGATTTTTAATTTTTAGTCACACTAGTTTCAAAGTAAGTTAGTCTAAAAAAAAAAGAAACTGAAAGGTATCGACACAAGTCGGTATAACACCATTGATAGTGTTACAACTATAAGGGTTGTCGATCTTGATGTTTTACTATTACTTTATCTTCGTATAAGAATGAATCTATGATTTTTCCTGTAACGTCTCAACTCTTTATCGACGGTCTAAGACGGAGGGAGAACGGAAAAGGGGAGGGGGTTTGTGTGTCTATTTGAGTCGGTCCTTTGATTTCCGTTACCTTACATTGACCGTCACCATTACGACTATATAAGAAAAACCACGGTTTCGTCAGAGAACCGATATAGGTGTCGTGACAACGGGTTTGTCTCCTAGAAGACAAAATCCCGACTCGTACCTTTCTTAAGATCAGGAAACGGAAGAAGAAAAATGGTAAATTGAATCATCTTTTGTAAAGGAATAAAACGAGAGATTTATTAAAACGTATTTACCTTTACCATGGACATAAATGTTGTATTTTCTCTAGGAATTTACGAACGACCTTAATCGTTTCAATAAAAAGTAAGTCCCTGTGACCTAAACTTACGGGACTCGAAGAATGATTTCACGAGTAACAAAAGTAAATACGGAAATGGGAAACCCCGGAACGAGAGAAGAGTTACGACAAATCCTCTCATTATGTTGTACACGATTATAGTATCGGGAACCACGAGTCTTCGTATTTCGTCTTTATTGTCCGACTTAGTCATGACTAGAACCTTTTACGTCAGACGAATCTGTCTTCAGATCCTCTCTTTTAACCGTTCTTACTTCTTTAGTCTGTTGAAGTACCCTTTTGGTGACTCCTTTGTCTCTTCACAACTTTCGTTTACTACCGGTTCAGATAAAAAGGTACTTCTATAACTCTCTTTCGAACTACAGATAGACAGACCTCATGTGATTTACTTCTGACACCTACACCTTTCTTTGGGAAGTAAAAACCTCTCTGGAGAGTCGAGATAGAAAGAAACCTAACACTCGGTTCATATATAAAAAAAGAAGTAGTGACAATCATTCTTGGTCTTTATCTAGGATATCCGATTACTTTTTATCCGAAGATCGACGAAGTACAAACAACTTCGAAGAAGATATAAATGATTATCTTCAATAAGTCACGGACAGTGTAAATTGAAATTAAATTGGAGTTGAGTTAAGAAGACTTGTCCTTAAAGTCCGTTGAAGTTTATTTAACTATATTTGTTTTTTCCTCCCTTTTCCTTTACCTTACTGTAACTATTATAATTGTGTAAGAAACTACTCGAATTTTAGACCGATACAAATAGGTGTCTCCCATCCGTCTTTCTTTTTAAATTCTCTTTAGTATCGAGTCTATAATATTTTCTCTACATGAAAACTGTCACCTCTATGTGAAAATGAACTACATTTTACAAGTCACAACAGTTAATGTACCCTGAAACTCACTGTATTATCCGTTATATAAGTGTAGTCAAATATACTTTGTGTCTTCGTTAAAAAATATGAAAATGTCTTGACTATCTTCTTTGAGACCCCACTCTCTTTAATATACTTAAACCGAAGTCTATTCTGATGTAAGTTTAAAACCGACAGAATAAAAGAAGAGTAGACTAGAACCAGTTCACTGTAGAGAGTTTTATACCTTTAATAACAAAAATCGTAGAAAAAAGTAGAAATAGTAGTCATGGTATTGAACATAGAGGATGAGTCACGTTTTGTAATAATACTTATTCCTAAACCATAAAATTTTTTATTTATAACACGTAAACAATATCCGTTCCTAACTGTTGAAGTAAAAATTAAAACTTGTTTTAGTTCAACAGTATAAGTAATGAGTATTAATAAGTTTTATAGAAGAAGTCTCTGGAGTTTCACATTATATTAGTTAAAACACAGTAAAACACAAAATCAATCAGGGTTATATCTAAATAGTCGTATTAGTAAGGTATTCATAGGATTTACTATTCATATATAAACAGTAAACGAAGGATAAGACCTAATTTCAAATTAGGTAGTAAAACTGTCTACTGGGAAGACATCCATCAAATTTAATGTTTTCTAGATATGGTTTTCATAGAGAAAATTTAACTTAATAATAGAGGAAATATCGTCCTTGGTACAGACTATAAAAGAGTAATGAGAAGTCCGACGGATTCTTTCCTAATTCGTGTTCTAATCACTACTTATTTATGAACCACTAAATAACAATGTCCTAAATTCTGACTATTAAAAGTGTAAAAAAAAAGTGACTTTGAGTCTGAAATATTGAGATCTTTTCTGACTAGTCACCAGGAACTTAACTAACATTACAATCGTGACTAATCTGTATCTTTATATTAAATCATCAATACTGTCAGGAGACCCGAAAGTTCAGTTTTCATTTCTCTCCGTTCTAAAAGTGATACTTTTTTATATATATTAATTACTAAATACTTTGTTTCAAATTAAACCCTTTAGTTTAAAGAAACCAGTCGAGTAAAGACAACCTCATTTAAACTGTATCTTTTATGGAACTAAATTAAAACAGTAGGATTTTGATTGTATTGTTTTTTGATCGGATTATTTTTAATAGACGGGATCTATACCAAGTCGTAAGAACTTTAATGAGACACTCACTCTATATAAACGAAATTTAGTGTCTTAACTTATAATATTTGTGCATATATTTATACGTCAAAACAAAGAATAAAACAACTCTAGCTACCAGTATCTTTACCCAAGTCTCTGATATGTACAAAATGTCAAACAAAAAAACTGAAATGTCACGCAGAACCTTTATGAAGATACATTTATATATCTCAATATTGATAAGAAAAAAGATTAAAATTTCAAGTTTACAATTTCAATTATTAGTGTTTTTATACTATTAAAGTAAAGATTTTACTTTTACGGACATTTTGGTTGAGTAGTCTACCTATTTATAATTTTATAATGGTCGTGGAGTCTATCGGGGTCATACCGAGAGAGTCAGTTATATGGGATTTCTATTGATAGGAAGACTGAAGTTGGTAATATTAAATAAAACGACGAAGATTTTTACCTAAATATCGTGTACATGTGAAAACAAAATTATTAGAAAACAAGTTGTAATAAAACACTCTAAATCGGTATAATAACACTCATCGTTGAAAAAGTAAGGTACATGATAAAGAAATTTACTTGTTAAAATACCTAAAAATACAATAAATATAAAAACCAGTAAAATCTATTTCGATCGTACTTATAAAGACTTGTATAAAGTAACCTGTCTTCATGAGTAAAAGTAAACCCATAAACATATCCTCATTTTGACCATCCAGTAGCGAAACGGTCGTTTCCAGGTATGTCACTCCCTTTCGATACCAAAAAGGTTAACAGTACATGCCTACACTCGTAACCTGGTGTTTCGACTCACGGTTTCTTAACTACGAAAGATTGACACCACGATCTCTTCTGAGAACTTTCAAGGATCCTAACGTTCCTCTAGTTTGGACAGTTAGGATTTTCTTTTAGTTGGGACTTATAGGTGACCTTCTTGACGACGACTTTGACTTCGGGGTTTTGAAACCGGTGGACTACACTTCTCGGTTGAGAAACCTTTTCTGGTACTCTGACCCTTTCTAACTCCCGTTCCCTTCTTTCCCTACTGTCTTCTACTCTACCAACCTACCGTAGTGGTTAAGTTACTTGTACTTAAACTTGTTTAAGACCCTTTATCACTTCCTGTCTGTCTGGACCACACGACGTCAGGTACCTCAGTGTTTCGTAGTTTGTACTGAATCGTTGACTTATTGTTGTTTAAAGGGTACTATTTATACGACAACAAAGGGGTTCGGTATTTATATAAATAAGTAACCGAGACGGTAAAGTTCATTGTTACATCTTGATTTTATTAACAGAGAAACGAGGTGTTAAGTGTGTCAATGTAAAATGTATTAGCCTGATCTATACTATGTAAGACTGATGTTAGGAGGGATCAAATTATATTTTAATATAAATAATATAATAATTGTTTTTGGCCACTGTTTCATTTCACACAACGGTACGATCCAACGTATATCATCTTAAGTATTCGTAAAAAAGTTGAATCTGGATAAATTGTTGAAACGGTTGTTTCCAGACAGATCAGTTCCGATACCAAAAAGGTCACCAGTACATACCTACACTTTCAACCTGACACTTCTTTCGACTCGCTGTTTCTTGACTACGAAAACTTGACACCACAACCTCTTCTGAGGACTCTCAGGGAACCTGACGTTCCTCTAGGTCGGTCAGGTAAGATTTCCTCTAGTCGGGACCCACAAGAAACCTTCCTTACTACGATTTCGACTTCGAGGTCATGAAACCGGTGGAGTACACTTCTCAACTGAGTAACCTTTTCTGAGACTACGACCCTCCCTAACCCCCGTCCTCCATTTCCCCTACTGGCTCCTACTCTACTGACCTACTGTAGTGACTGAACTACCTACACTCAAACTCACTTGAGGCTCAAACTCACTTGAGGCCCTCAACCACTACCTGTCCCTCCGGACCACACAACGTTAAATACCCCAGCGTTTCTCAGCCTGTACTGACTCGCTGACTTGACTTGACTATATAATAACACTGAGTGGTAAGAACAATTCATATCCAATCCTCGAAGTTGTATCTCTTTTCTCACACAAGATGAGTGTTTTTAAGTAGTATTAAATATCGAAGTGTAAAAAAGAAGGAAAGTATAAGTTACGTTCACTTACTGTTACTGTAAAAACGTCCTTATTAGAAGTCAGGTTATATTAAACGTAAATTTTTTAGTTTTGTTTGTAATTTAAAATGTATTTGTAAGATAACTTCGTATGTCCATACGTCTTTGAATGTTTCTAATGTTACTTGTCAAACTACTTAAAAGTGTTTGTTTTGTGTGGATCCATTGACTGGTGACTGAGTTCTTTGTCTTGTAGACTTTTTGTCCTTTTTTATTTGAGAGTATTGTAAAAAGTAAGTACTTATCACTGAGTCAGCACAGGGTACCCTAAAAGGTCCGTTCTCATGACCTCACCCAACGGTAACCAATTGATAATTTTTTCGTTTTCGTCATAAACACAAAAGTTAAAAACTAACCATCGATTTACTAAAGGTCAAAAGAATAATACTTAAACTCTTATATTTATACACCCATTACATAAAATCACTAGTATATAAACGTAAAGATAACCTATATGTATCCATTTTAACTTAAACAGACCCATTTAATATTAAGAATAAATCTGAACCATGTTTGATGCTTCACTAAAGGGTTTTACTCGGGTTGAGAAATATGAAAGTGGTCTTTACAAACTTTCTAGACACTGGTGAAGGAGGTTTGAGAAGAGATCAAAAACAGACAAGAAAGAGAGTAAGAAAAAAAAAGAGACATAATTATAAAATAAGAAATAAAGACGGGTGAGGTCAAACAGAGGGAACGGGGGAGAAAGAGTGAAGGAGAGAGAGAGGAAAGAAAAAAGAATAAAACAGGAAAAACAAATGAGAAAGGTAACCATACGTATCATAGACTAATACAAAATGTAAACGTGGATAGTCTTCTTATTAATACAACTCTTGTAAAAATGTACAAAAACCAGGAAACCTAGGGACGAAAACACTACACGGACACTTTGTAAAACGGTGAAGAAAAGAACCCGACATTAAAAATAATAAAAAATAGATATAATTCTTTATTATGAATAATAGAATGTATAAAAATATTATAAAAAGAATTTATAATAAAATTCTTTTATTATAAAATAATAAAAAATACGTAAGATATGTATTGTATTTTGTTGGGACAATAGGGTACGACACCGAACGGAGAAAAGACATAGTTAACACAATAAACGACTGGTCATAAATACGAACTACAACAGATTTGTAGTCAACAGAAACTAAGTACGAAAAATACAAGATGAATTCTTTAAAAACACATAAAGTCACAGTATTTCTATAAGAGGGACTAAAAGAGGGTTTTGAAATAACAAAAACAGAAACGTAAATCTGTATATGAAGATCTTCGTAAAGTCAGATACTGCTGTCCACCCTATTTAAAGTAAAAAAATTATACACATAGACAAACTTGATCGTGACTAATAACTTTTATTAAAAAAAGATTGACATAACCTAATAGTTCCCAACAGTGTGTGTGTTAAATGACATACATATCTAACGACAAAGACCTAAGAGATAAAACATCATAACAAAACAGAAAAAAACGAGATTATGATGTAATAAAATTAATCATTTCGAAAAATTATCTAGAACTAAAGTCATACATTAAGGAAGTCGAAATAAGAAAAAGTTCTAATGATAAGAAGCCTTATGGAATAGATAAATATGTGGGGAGGTGTGTGTGTGTACGTGTTTGTTCGTTTGGGTTTGTGACCCTAAAAATGATTTTAACTCAAATGTTCAGATAAACAGATTTTGACTTTAGAAATGGTTCAGTACGGAAGGATGATCCGTGTACAATACAGAGAGAGGTAATAAAACACAGAATTAATCACTATAGATTTAGAGTAACATCTCCAGAAAGTTCAGACAATCTGTATAAGGATCCAAAAACTACTAATAACTACGATAATTTTGACTTAATATAAAAGTTTGTATTAAAAGATCAACAGATTACGAACGTAACACTATATTAAATAGAAACGTATATCCATCAAATATATCTTGGAACTCTCAACACTTTCACTCTGGAAGTTTGTACGACCAACTGGTCTCCGACACATACAAACGGTGTACTTAGCACACGTACACAGTTGGTGAACGTGTAGGGACCGTCTTCCTCGGACGCTACGGGTCTCTACTACGGTCTCTCTGGTATACTTTGTCTTTCGTCTGACTTTTTACTGGACTTAAACATAATTATGTACGAGGGACGGACGGGGGGAGTAGAAAGTCGTGTACTACCTTTGGAATGACCGAACGTCACGAACTCGGGATAGAAACCGATTTTATATTCGATACATCTGTGTTCGAACTGGAAATTTCTCAGTCCGAATTTTAGTTTTGTTCCTTTTTCTTTTTCTTTCGATTTGGCTTCGTAGTCGTCGACGTGTAACAAGTCCTTTGTCTGAAGTGTTTAACTGAGGTCGACATTATGGATATGTTTTACGTACTCTTACCGGAAACTTCCGAGACTTTTCATTAGTATGGACTATCTGACTCCTTCCCCGAAAGGACTGCCGAGTCTCCCATTTTTAAGAAGGACGTTACGTCTTCTGGGTCCAAGCTGGGGACCCAACCCTTCTAGGGGACCTTTCTCTTAAGAACGGACTTCTTATGATACCTATCCTCTCGGATCACCTGATGTCGGGTAGCTTAGTGTTTCTCAGTCTGTACTGACTCTCTGGTTGTGTGTGTGTGTGTGTGTGTGTGTGTGTGTGTGTGTGTGTGTGTGTGTCTGACTTCTTCTTCTGGTGTTACGTTTCGTAGTAAGTGGACTATTATTCTAACGATAACAAACGGAGGTTATAAAGACCGGTCACTCCTTCACTCGCGACCCATTGTCTTTCCCGAGGTCCTCTTTGGAAGGTCAACACCGAGTCTCTCATTTTCTTGTGTGTAGTACGAGACTCTCTCACTCCGTGGAGGAGAGGAAAAGAATATAAAAGGAAGGTGATGACTCAGAGTCCGGTAAGGTGTCGTCGTAACCGTCGTCGTGTTGTCTTTGGGACTCCTCGGGTTTGAGATTTTCTCTTCGTAGAAGTCGAGGGTAACGACCTAGACACAAGATTCCTACCACCCTAGTCGGGGGTAACGAAAAAAAAAAATATTAATTAAGAAAAACCTCATACCACCTAAACGTTTTAACATAATCAAAGAAGACATGTCGTTTCACTTAGTCATCGGGGTAACGAAAATAAGAGAAAGAAAGAGAGAGAAAAAGGTGACGAACTGAATGTGAAAATAGGAAAATCACTACGGGAAGTAATTATACTACACCAGATTAAAAGGGTGAAAATCATTTTGTGTTTTGTATATCTATAGTATATTAAGATGACATGTTTCAAGTTTTATCCGTTTGCAAATCTCTTCATAAAACCCCACTATTTGGATAAAATTTTTCGTACCTTGATTAATGGTATGTTTAGTTCTATCTTAAATTACCTTTCCCTGTAACATCACTCGAGTCGGTTTTCGTTTTCACTCACTCACTGAGGTCTCAGTACTTTCACTTTCATCGAGTCAGTACAGGCTGAGAAACACTGGAGTACCTGATATGTCAGTTACCTTAGAAGGTCCGGTCTTATGACCTCACCCATCGAGGTCCCTTAAGTCCCTTATGACCTTCTAGGGAAGAGGTCCCCTAGAAGGGTTGGGTCCCTAACTTGGGTCACACGTCACCTTTGAACTTGACTTACGTATGATGTATTCATCTCTCTTATTTTGAGGAAGGAGATGAAACATGTATAAACATAATTTCAAAAAACAAGTATAGTTCATTGAACGAAACCAAGATACTATGAGAACCCAAAATTTTACGGTAGAACGAAATCAGAGATACACGCTGATAACCGAAGTATTTATAGCCGGGTAGTAAAATGTGTGTGTGAGTCCAATATTCCGTAAGAGTCACTCTATAAAGTAAAACTTAATAACACGAAATTGAATCGTATATACGTAATGTAATGAGAATCGTCCTGTAGGAATCTGGAGAAGGAGTCAAAGTAAAGAACTACTCTGTGACTCATAGGAAACACTCTGAGATTCATAGAAGTAACAGACAGTGATGGAGAAAAGCTAAGAAATCACGAGGAAAATCTGTATTTGAAAAACTTTCTGTAGACATTATCGGTAGTGAATAGTTCGCGAACGATATGTAAAATATATATAGTAGAGTACAGTAGGAATTTTATCACTCCAATTATAAAGTGTTCAAATTTCTTAACTCTAAGTCTCTTCAACTTATCGAACCGGTTGTAGTCTGTCTATTAAACTGTATGAACTTAAAATCTAGAGAGAGGAAGTCAGTAAGTAAGTAGGTGAGTCATATATAATAACCGGACGAGAGTACGGACAACAAACATTGTGTGACCGTTACCCCCTGTCAGTCTCAGGAAAGGGAGTACCTCAACTGTTGATATATTTTTGATTGCACACTTATTTGTTCGTTGTGAATTTATTTAGGTATTAATGTTTATGAAAGATATACGATATCACTTACGTTTAGAAGACATCATCTCTAACGATTAACTGAACATGTCTCTGACTGTACAGAGCTGATTGGGAAACGTAATATGTTGTATTGGGAAGTATAACCCTCACCATGTCGTAGACAACTCCACCCTGTTCGTATAGACTTTTAATCAAAGTCTCACTAAGGTGGTCTAAAGATGGAGTGTCTTACTCCATAATTAATCATGAGTCATTGTAGTCAGTCTTGAAGTCAGTAGGTGTCTGTATTGTGCCCAGGAGTCACATTACTTGTCCGACCTTCCCCGAAGTCTTCGACTCAAGACTCTCCGACAAGTACTTTTTAACTAGATTAGCCAAAAAGTACAAATAGAAGATTCTGTCAACAAAGGTCGAAAACCGTTATTTTCCTGGGGAAAATTAAAATACACATAAGTGTGTATTATTTTTTTACATAAAAACTATTAAAACTTAACCTTTTTAGGTTCAGATTTTCGAAAGTTTTATAGTCTTTGTTATTTTAATAAAATACAATAATTAATCATTTCGTAGAACTACATAAACTTTTGTTATCTTACACACAAACCAGAGGTTCATGAGAAAATAATTGAAATGATCCCCTGACTCCCTACACAGGGGTTTGACACCCATGTTTTACGGGACCGATGTTATGAACAATCAACACACTAGACTCGTATTAATGAATTGGAGATATACGGAGTCATAGATTTGTTACTATTAGAGTTCTTGTTTATATTACTTTATATATGGAGTTCTTTTTAAATTCCGAATTACCATACACAAGTACACACACCCACACCCACACTCTCACACGTGATACGAACGTCCTCTGTGGTCCCCGTACGCGAACTAGGGACCCAGTCTTTTAGAGGACCTCCTCTTTTACCGTCGGGTAAGGTCATAAGAACGAACCCCTTAAGATACCCGTTTCCTCGGATCGTCCGATGTCAGGTACCCCGGTGTTTCTCAACCTGTGTTGACTCGCTGACTCGTGTAAATCGGTAAATCGTGTATCAATTATAGTCATATCAATTACATTGTTTTCACTTTCATAATCAGTGAGTCAACACAGGCTGAGAAACGCTGAGGTACCTAACATCGGGTGGTCAGAGGAGACAGGTACCTTAAGAGGTCTGTTCTTATGAGATCACCCATCGGTAAGGGAAGAGGTCCCCTAGAAGGGTTGGGTCCCTGACTCGGGTCCAGAGAACGTAACGTCCGTTTAAGAAATAGTAGACTCGGTCATTACTTTTCATAATCCGGGGAGCGCACGCCACGTGCCGCCTCGCGCCGCCGGGACCAAGGGCCGTCCCCGGGCGGCTCGGTCCGGCTCGGGGGCGCCGCGGGTCCGCGCCGGGCCCAGGGAGGGCGGGAGGCGCGGCGGCGGCCCTCTTCGGAAAAATAAGTCCGCTGCGAATTCCCTCGGGCCGGCGCGGGCCACGTAACACCCTCGCCACCTCAGGGCAAGGCCCTCCTCCGCCTCCCGCGTTTCGCTTGGCCACCTAGATATTTCTTTGGTCGACGCATCCTTTCCCTCCCCTCCTCGGGTCGGCACTCCACACACCCGGGTTCTTGGTACAGACGTGCCCTCAGGAAATTGGGCCTTTCAATACTTAACCTGTTCTCAAAGGCCAATTGGTCTAAGTGACTTGACTTCCCGTGACCGACGTTTCACGGGGTTCTACAGGACGTCTTTAACGACCTCAGGAATGTCCTCTTGGTGAAGGTTCTTCTACTCGTCAAAGAACCTCGTCAATACGGTTCTGAACCGTAGCCCTACCTGTGGACACAGTAAGGAGACTCCGTGCCGCCGGAAAGGAACCAAGTTTGGTGTCTAATGTAAATAGGGTAGCAGCTACTGGGAATGTACTACCCGTCCTATCGGACACGGTTGCAGGAGTCACTGGAGATGCGGTACCTCCAGTGCCTCACACTGTTGTACGACTACGAGGAGCCTCAGTCATTATTTTACTGGCTGTCCCTTTCCCTGTTTCACTACGGGGATTAATATGTCCCAAAATTTCTACGTCGTCTCCTCCGTCCTTGCAGACATTGCCCGCCGGTCTGTCACGATTTGGGGACCTAACAAAATCCTCCACACCGATGCTGACAGACGGTCGGGTTGCTCAAATAGTACGGTCTATTACGTAACGGCCCACTGCACGAACAGGACTGTTTTGGAAACCCCTGCGTTCACCGGCACCGACACGTGGTCACCGACCTATAAGGACTCTTCACCTTATTTTAGTTCGATCACCAGTGGGTCCTCCTACACCTCGACCGAATGGTCCTCCGCTACTACTTGTACCGATCCGAGTTGTCCTGTCGCCGTTCTGAGTACGTGTGCAAGTTGCGGGTACGTCGATGACTATAGTGCCCGAAGCCCTAAGACCCGGTGCGTGTCTTGGACCGGTTTGTCGTCTCCTTACTCCATAGGAAACACTAAGTGTTGGAAGGGCAGGACCGGGTCTACCGTCGACACTCGTTCCGGACGCCTTTGTACAAACCCGAGTACGTGCCCTGGACGGGTCTCTGTAGTCCGCCGGAGGACTAGACAGATGGTGCACTCGTTCGTCGAGCTAAGACGCGTCTCTAGTTCAGGGGGTTCATACCACTTCCGGTGGTTCGTACCTAATAACCCTAGCACCTCTTCCCATTGGCGTGTCGGTCCTAGTATCTGTTCGGGACCTAGTAACTCCAGCGTGGTGTCCACCGGTGGGTCTTACACTTGGGGTGTGGACCACGGTGGAGCATTAGATCCGGTTCCGTCGACACACCAAAACAAAAATTTATCGAGATAAAGGAAACAGTAGTAAAGTTAATTTCTGATATTTGTTGTTGCTTTTTAGAGTAACACAGATGTGTAGACCACTGGAATCCAGCTAAACACTCACCTACGTTAATTAGTTTATTTTAGGTAACGGAAAAAAAGGGCAATGTAATTGACTTCTACGTGGATTAGAACTCCGTCGAAGACTCAACTCTTAATATAACAATAGGTTATGACAACTAAGTAAAACTTAGAAATCTGTGAATAGAGAACGGCTCATCCGAGAAAAATTTCCACGAAAGTGCATCGTGTCTGTAACGGACAGCATCACAGTATCGTCACACACAAAAAAGTAAAAAACACATAAATAGTAATAGGAGGACTAGGAAAAACTTCACAGACCGTACCATAAGACCACCATAAGACCTTTCTGTCCTAACCACTCCCGGACTGTGTCACCACAGGGCCATCGTTCTCCCAACGTACTTAGGAAGATCAGAAGATTAAGTTCTCGTAGAGAAACTGGGTTCCCACGTAAATCGATTTGGTCCGTTCACGAATTGACGTACCTTTCGTAAAACTTCTGTTTTTTCTTTACAAGAAAAAAAGAAAAAAAAACATCGGAAGGATTATGAACGCCATCATAGTAATTGACAAAAGAAATAACTATCGTTTTTTCCTGTGAAAAACGTTACATTAATCTACAAGTTATCGTGTCGTTCCTTAACGGAGACTTTCCCCCAAGTACATATTATGAGTAAATGTTCAGTCGTATATTAATTGATGTGTTTATTAAAAATTTATATTAGTTATTATTTCTGAAGACACCTATCAGCACAAATTATGTAAAATATAAAACATATCACTAAAGTCTGGAAAACAAAGGAATTTTAGGTCGACAAATCGGACTAAGAATCGTAATAAAACAGGAAACACGGTCATGAAGAGGCACGTGCGAAGGACACTAGACACACCTTTGGACGTAACCGGTTGGTACGTCGAGCTTGAAGTTGAACAATAAGTTTATTTATAAATTACAAAAAATAACGAGAACATATTAGTCTACGGGGTAACTCATAATAAAATCTTCGTAGTTCTCCCAAAACCGATTTTATGTTAAATAACCCCCTTTTAATCTAAAATCAAAATATTTTGAAAGTTCAGAAAGTGCCCTGGATATAAAAGAACTTAATTTAAAACATCAAGATCTTGTTTATCCACTAGATATTTCCACAAATAGGCACAAGGAATTTTTGTCTCCGAAGGAAAATAAAAGTGGATGACTTGGTCATCCTCTCCGAGGAGAGGAGTGTACAGTGTGACAGGGGCGTACAGGGTGGCGGGTGAAGACTCGCGAAGGACGGATGTCCGTGGTTTCAGCTCTTACCGAGTTGAAGAACGGTTTCCTTTGGTGGTGCACCTTCGTTTCGGGACCTTCTCCGAGATGGAACCTGAGCGGGAGGAAGTCCTCGGTTTCGCGTCGGAGAACCGTGTACAATGACCTTGAGTTCGGTAATTGAAGTCACACATCCTGGTTCCCCGACGTCGTCTTGACTTTGATTGACCTGTAACCCATCCCTGACTATTGGCACAGTCAGGAGTCTTCGACGTTTGACCACCAGTCGTTTTATTTTACACAACCTTTGGAGACTCACTCTACTTTTTTTTTTTTCATAATTAAATAACCGTACATGTGTAATACGGTCACATGTGTTACCTTTGTCACTCTCTGAAATAAAAGTCCCCAAGCTTTTAGTGACGTCTACTACTGACGTCGGTACTTTAATTTTCTACGAACAAGCCTCTTCCGTTACTGTGGGGTGAGGTCATGAGAACGGACCTTTTAGGGTACCTACCTCCTCGTACCACCCGAGGTCAGGTACCCCAACGAGTCTTAGCCTGTGCTGACTCGCTGAAGTGAAAGTGAAAAGTGAAAGTACGTAACCTCTTCCTTTACCGTTAGGTGAGGTCATAAGAACGGACCTCTTAGGGTCCCTGTCCCCTCGGACCACCGGACGACAGATACCCCAGCGTGTCTCAGCCTGTGCTGACTTCGCTGAATCGTCGTCGTCGTCGTCGAGAAACTTTCTTTTCAATATTGGTTGGATATGTTGTATAATTTTTCGTCTCTGTAATGAAACGGTTGTTTACAGTTAGATCAGTTTTGATACCAAAAAGGTCATCGATACATACCTACACTCTCAACCTAATATTTTTTTCGACTCATGTCTTCTTAACTACGAAAACTTGACACCACAACCTCTTCTGCGAACTCTCAGGGAACTTCCTGACTACGACTTTGACTTTTAGATTATGAAACCGGTGGACTACGCTTCTTGACTGAGTAACCTTTTACGACCGTTTCTCACTTCCGTCCTCCTCTTCCCCTACTGTTTCCTACTCTACCAACTTACCGTAGTGACTGAGTTACCCGTACTCAAACTCATTCGAGACCCTCAACCACTACCTGTCCCTTCGGACCGCACGACGTCAGGCACCCCAGTCTTTCTCAGTCTGTACTGACTCTCAGACTTGACTTGACTACATGTGTAAAGTAAACTTGTATTAAACACAGATTGAGAAGTGAAGGGGACCAGACACGTCTACACCGGGGTTATGTACTGTGATATTATAATACAGGGACTCATCAATAACTCATGATAGATCTTCATGGACTTCCGGGATACGCCCCGTGTCACCTAGTGAGGAACGACCGATAAGACCCATGTCTCTCTTTGATTCGCGTTTGTTACGTCTCGTACACGAGTGACCCCGTGTGGGACCGGGGGTTATGGTGTCAATTACAAAAAGTAATCTAGACGTAGGGGTCTTCGACGAAAGAACAAATGGTACGGGGTAAATGATTAGTCCAAGGTCCTACCTACAGTCAACCTGTGGTACCTGGGTCCGAAGGACTGGGCGGATGGTCTCTAGGATTTTCTTTCTCCTTTACAAACTGCAGAGGACTCTGACCTTTCTCCGGACTTTGAAACACTACTAGTTCTCCGTTCACCAACCTTCTGACCTACTTGCACACTACGATACACACACCAGATTCGTCACTTTTACAGGTAGAGAGATCTGGAACGGACCCCCTCCCCGGTAGGTCCGTAGTGACGGGGGTTTCGGGGAGTATGTATTTCATCCTTGCGATCCCGATTTCACTCCTGTGTCAACCTAGGACTGAGAAGCCGTCCTAAGGACTTCCAAAGTGTCTTCGCCAGAAATCCTTTTCTTCCCTCAATAACTAAATCTCCTTGGTAAAAGACACTGAAAAGTATTTGAATCTGTACCCACTGAGACAGACACTGAAAGAGGACAAACGACAAAATTTTGAAAAAAGTAATTTGGACTTTAACAGTTCAGTTAGTGGAAACACCACTGATTATCACAACCCTTCTGTTCTCTACTTTTATTCGGGTATGGTTATATGTGTATTCTTTGTTTACCTGTACTAGGGGGGGGAAAAAAAAGAAATTAAAATACTAAAACTCACCTCAAAACTCCTTACTTTGAAGAAAGTTTCAGTAGTCTAGAGAGTATCGTTTTAAGTTCCTTACTAATATATGTCTATTTAAATTGGACTTTTTTTAAATATTAGTTACGTTTATGGACCCATGAGAGGTCTGTTTAGAATACGAGTAGAAGTATCTTCGTCGTCGATAAGGAGGACTCAGATATGGAGATTGACGTATAAACATGAGAGGTAAGGACAAAGGTAAATCTTTTCTTTCAATCAGTACGGATCTTAAAGGAATTTCATATATTTGTTTTACTAAATATAAAAGGACAGATATTCATATTTCCTTTTTTTTTTTTGGGGGTGATTCAAAAGTATGATAAAACCTCTATTTCCTACTTTAAGGGTTTTCGTTTTGTTATTGTTACGGTTTTTTCAGTTAATATCTATATTGTTTTATTCTTTGTATTCTTATATTCTTTCGTTATTTTCTGTTGTAAACAAATGTTCGACATATCACTGTTCCTGGTCTCTTCCGTTACCGTCGGGTGACGTTATGAGAACGGACCTTTTAGGGTACCTACCTCCTCGGACCATCCGACGTCAGGTACCCAACGATTCTCAGTCTGTACTGACTCACTGAAGTGAAAGTGAAAAGTGAAAGTACGTAACTTCTTCCTTTACCGTTGGATGAGGTCACAAGAACGGACCTCTTAGGGTCCCTGTCCCCTTTAACCACCCGACGGTAGAGACCCCAGCGTATTCCAACCTGTGCTAACTTCGTTGAATCGTCGTCGTCGTCGTCGTCGTAGTCACTACTCCTGTAAACATGTAATTTTCCTTTCATATTCCGACTTAATAACACCTTTCAAAGTTTTTATAATGGGGTTTAATGGAACTATAAGATCTACCCGTCGTGTACTTTAATTAACTTAACCTCATTTTATGTTCAATATTTCTATCTCTTTACCCCNCTTAGGGTCCCTGTCCCCTTTGACCACCCGACGGTAGAGACCCCAGCGTATTCCAGCCTGTGCTAACTTCGTTGAATCGTCGTCGTCGCCGTCGTAGTCACTACTCCTGTAAACATGTAATTTTCCTTTCATATTCCGACTTAATAACACCTTTCAAAGTTTTTATAATGGGGTTTAATGGAACTATAAGATCTACCCGTCGTGTACTTTAATTAACTTAACTTCATTTTATGTTCAATATTTCTATCTCTTTACCCCTTTACAGTACACCTAAATAGACCATCACCCGACACGTAACCTGAAGAAATTTGTGACTGATTCCGACCTTATATACCTTCTTCGAAGTTAATTCAGTCAGTCAGCCAAGTCAAGCGAGTCAGCATAGACTGAGAAAGTTGGGTTACCTGACGTCGAGCGGTCCAAGGGAACAGGTAGTGGTTGTGGTCCTCGGTAAAGTTTGAGCAAAGGTAGTGTAGCCACTACGGTAGGTTGGTAGAGTAGGAGACTAAAGGAACTCCTACCTGACCGAAATAGAGGAACGTCAGGTCCCCTGAGAGTTCTCAGAAGAGGTTGTGGTGTCTAGTTTTTGTAGTTAAGAAACCGCGAGTCGAAAGGAATATCAGGTTGAGAGTGTGGGTATGTACTGATGACCTTTTTGGTATGGGACTGATCTACTGGAAACAACCATTTCATTGCACAGACGTAAAATTATTCGACAGATCTAACCAGTATTGAAAAGAAGGTTCCTCGTTCGTAGAAAATTAAAAGTACCGACGTCAGTGGTGGACGTCACTAAAACCTCCGGGGGTTTTATTTTAGAGAGTGACAAAGGTAACAAAGGGGTAGATAAACGGTACTTCACTACCTTGGGAGACGGTACTAGAAACAAAAGACTTCTAACTCGAAATTCGGTTGAAAAAATGAGAGAAGAAAGTGAAAGAAGTTCTCCGAGAAATCAAGATGTGAAAGACGGTATTCCCACCACAGTAGACGTATGGACCCCAATAACTATACAGAAGGTCGTTAGAACTAAGATCGAATACAAAGTAGGTCGGACCGTAAAACGTAAAGATGTATATTCAATTTATTCGTCCCACCTTTATATGTCGGAACTGTATGAGGAAAGGACTAAACCTTGGTCCGACAACAAGGTACAGGTCAAGATTGACAACGAAGAACTGGACATATGTCTTAAGAGGTCTCCGTCTAGTTCACCAGACCATAAAGGTAGAGAAATTCTTAAAAGGTGTCAAACAACACTAGGTGTCTCAGTTTCCGAAACCGTATCAGTTATTTCGTCTTCATGTACAAAAAGACCTTGAGAGAACTAAAAAGTTACTAGGTTGTTTACAACCGTTAAACTAGAGACCAAGGAGAAGAAGAAAGTTTAGCAAACTTGTAGAATTGTAAGGACCGAGTATATGACAACTTCGGACCGAACCTTTTAAAACTCGTAATGAAACGATCGCACACTATACTCATGTTAAGACACCATCAAACTTTTAAGAAACCGTAACGGGAAGAATCCTTAACCTTACTTTTGACTGAAGAAGGTCAGGACACCGGTGGTGACTGAAAAGGTTTAAATGACCGTATAACTCACGTCGTGAAAGTGTTGTAGTAGAAAGTCCTAAACTTTATCGAGTTGATCTTAAGGTAGTGGAGGTGATCGAAACAAGTATCACTACAAAGGATTCCGGGTGAACTGAAACGTAAGATCCTACAGACCGAGATCCACACACTAGTGTGGTAACAACAATAGACCCAGTACTTCTAAAAAAGACATATCATGAAGATACATAAGAACGGTGGAGAAGAATTATAGAAGACGAAGAAAATCCAACTATGGTAGAGACAGGAAATAACACGGGTAGAAACGTACTTTATAAGGGAACCATAGAGATTAAAAGAACCTCTCTAGAAATCAGAAAGGATAAGATAACAAAAGGAGATAAAGAAACGTAACTAACGACTTTTTCCGAAAGAATAGAGAGGAACGATAAGAAACCTTGAGACACTTCATGAAACTTAGTAAATTCCTAATCAAAATTGAGTAGGATATCACACAAAGTACATTCTTGTCAGTTCTTTATGACGTATTCTTTTGGACCAAAAACGGTGAAGAACCATTCAAAAATGTAACTCGTTAAGTAAATTGAAAGTCAAAAGATTATTTACTAGAAATTGAAAGTTTTGTGGTACCCATATTTACTTCTTTGTCTTGTTGACGGACTCGAAAAGTGTTTCGAGATTTCGGTTTATTTTATTACACACACTTAAATAAATTGTATGATATATCTCATTTGATTATTTGAACTGTGATTATGTACGTAACATTCAATTCGTAATAGTCCACTTTGTTCGACAGACCTATTCAAAAACTTTTCTCTTTTAACTTTTACGGTAACTTAAAATAAACCTTCGTAAGAAAATATTTGATCATAGGTAGTTTTACATTTTAATACATCCAAAATAGAGTGTTTTTTCTTCATACAAACTTTAAGAGTAACATTACAAGAAGTTTAATAACGTCTTTTTATTGTTGTTTTCCGTTATCCTACTAACCCTAGAACTCGTATTTCCAACGAATGTACGATCTTCGTCAATTATCAGTGATCAACACTTCTTAGGTAGACGGTTACGTCCTTTACATTCTCTGTACCGAAGGGACCACAGAGTCTCCAATTTCGTAGACGGACCTTACGCCCTCTGGACCCAAGTTAGGGACCCAACCCTTCTAGGGGACCTCTTCCTTTACCGTTGGGTGAGGTCATGAGAACGGACCTCTTAGGGTATCTCCCTCCTCGGATCATCCGATGATCAGGTACCCCAGTGTTTCTCAGCCTGTGTTGACCCGCTGAAGTGAAAGAAAGATACCCAAACTAGGGACCAAACCCTTCTAGGGGACCTCTTCCTTTTCCGAGGGGTGAGATCATAAGAACAGACCCTTTAGGGTACCTGTCTCCTCGGATCACCCGATGTCAGGTGTCCCAGTGTTTCTCAACCTGTGTTGACTCACTCGTAGACACGTATGATCAGTGTACAGGAATTCTTTTGAAAATAGATTCATATACTTCTTAAACCGTCTATTTTAGTTTAATAATACTAATATCGAGAGTTCTTAAGGAATTTTGATAAAAGAGATTCACTAAACCTTTTAACTCATTCTCCCATACCTTCTTTGCCATAAGAACTGGACAAACTCTTCGTCACATTATACAATACAACATTCATTTTGACTCAACTTTTATGGCTATAGTTACTGTTAAATCAAAGTCTTTCCCCTTCTAAGGGAGTGTCTCGAGAGACAACATATTCGATCTAATTATTTACATTGAGACTCTTAAAATCTTCTTTTAGTCATTCATCTTTATACATTTCATTTTACATATATTTGTCATTGTATTATTTTTCTACTCTGTGGAAGATCAAGGAAAGGTTACTCACCTGATTCCCCAAAAAACCCTATAAAAAACTATGGTTCTACTTGCACATTGTATTACTAGTCTTCTTTTAAACGAAAGCGATGTCTTAGTTGATAAAGATCTGTTACTATGTGTCTTTTCTTCGTCCGTTTGTCTAAAACCGTAGAACTATTTAGAGAGTCCACACTTGATAGATGAATCCTTAACCAAACTTTTGTTCATTAAGTGTCTTTTTACTTAACGAGTGATATCTCGTTGGATGGACCTGGTTTCTTGGTCTTTAGAACTCTCTACACCGAGAACCTTCAAGAGAGTGAGTTCTCCTCTTTCATGAACCCTAGATTTACTTATAAAAGTTGTGAAGGACTTTTTACGTCAATGGAGGCAATCGAAGTAAATAGAAATTAACGAAACAGGGTAAGAGCGAGAAACAATTACAAAGGTACGTAAAATAAAGATGTATATAAAATGTCATGGTCCGTAAACTTTACTAGAAAATATGAAAAAGTCATGCGTACATATAAATGTTAAAGTAAAACGAAGTGAGGAAACGTAAAAGTACGTGTAAAGATCCGAACCATAAGATCACGGAACTCTTGAAAATAGACTCCAAAAATCCCAACTAAAAAGACAAACAAACGGACTTTTATAAAAGTAGAGCAGACGGAAAACCTTAACGTTAACGTACGAATGATCTAGAAGAGTAGTACATGCTAACAGAGAGTAATAAAAGAAGTGCAAAAGGAGAAAACAAAAGAGACATACTAAAATGGACTCATAAAATGTAACTAAATATAAAGATGAATGACTAAGAGAAGATTTTCATAGACTAAACGACAATTTAAGTAGTTAAACTAAGTATTATAATCAATTATATTAAAAGTCAAGAACTTAAGATTTAAGTAAAGAATTTCTAAAAGAAGAGGTAACTTTAATGGGTGAGAAAGAGAACTAAAAAAACGTATATAATTAGTATCACAATACTTAAACAATCTAATTATAAAAAATTCTTCTCAGTGTCCCATGACCTATCTCTTGAAACCAAGTTGTTTTCCGGTGTCTCTCACTATGTCCTTCAAAGAATGAATGTAAGGACCTCCTTCATTCGGAGTTCTGAAGTGTATCCTTCCAGTTCCGTCCCAGATCTGTCTCTGTCTCTACCCTGGGTCCTGGATACGAAAATAATCTCAATACCGTCACAAAACACAAGGATCCGGTTCTGACTAACCAGTTAAGTCTGGTTTTTAAAATTGACCTAAAACCATTCGTACCAATTCCAGAATGGACTCACTACGTGTTCTCTTTCTGTGACCTTCCGTTCCCTCCGACAGTTATTGTTTCCGATAACCTTTTCTACATAGTCCTTGGATGTAGATAAGTACAGAGACGTCTTACAACAGATGTCGTTCGTCAGTGTACTTCCCACACTACAGTAGATTCCACAAGGCACCCGACGAGTCGGTTTTTTTTTTTTTTTTTTTTTCCTACGAATTCGTCGTTATGGTACTCTAACCAATTTGAGAACCACTATACGAATTTTGAGTGTAGATCAAAGGTCTTTGGACTTTAAGAGTATAAATATCCTGTTAGACTACGACAGAATTGGGACAGAGAACACTACAAATTATTTATACAAAATTAACTTTTGAACTAAAACGAAATCTGTACGTTAATCCCATAGCTGTTTGATGAACACAGTTTTTTTTTTTTTTTTTGTTTGGGACTGACTTAAGTTTCGACAAAAAGTCAGAAACATTCTTTACTCAATAAGACCAAAGACGGAATGAGGATGTAATATCGAGAAGTCCCGAAGATTCACTTTTAGATCCTACAAATAGTATCGGAGAAGAGAAACTGGTAAAGACTTAATATAGAATAGTGGAGGAGTCGTAACATTTCGGGTGTTTTCGAGATGAAACGAAGTCAAAAAGTGTGACATCTAGTTGAACCGTTAATCATTTAGGGAACTCCATTTTATACCACTTTATAGTCTTAAAGGACTAACGAAAAGGTCACTGAGTTCATATACACGGAGAGTTCAGGAAAGTTACAACCAAGAAAAAATTAGTCGGTTTGACTAAAAATAAAAATAAAAAAAATCTTTAAAAATGGATTAATTCTTAAATGACATATCGTGTTACTTGGGATGAGTTAAGAGACATTACTGGACATAACCTCTTTCTTAGATTTTTTATCACCTCTATATATATACATATACATATACACACACACACACACATTGATTAAATAAATGACATGTTGTCTTTGATTGTGTTGTAACATTTAGTTGATATACGGTCATTTTTAATTTTTGTTTCAAAATCTTCAAAATACAAATAAGAATAGTACCTAGATGAAGAGGAGATTCAATATTGGAGTATCAATCGGTACCTTCGAGAACTAGAAAAAAGTTATAAACGAGACTTATTGTAAAGAAACAGACAGGACCCTTATTAACATATTATATTACCAATATAGAAAATGTTTTATATTAAAAATTTATTTTAAGACGAAAAACAAGACCAGACGTAAATAAACTTCCTTTATTATTTAATAATGGTTTATGATCAAGGTAAAACTACCTAAAAAGAGTTTGATGTAGGTATATCAGGGACTTCTGTTTCATTCATAGGTACCTGGAACGAAAAATCTAACGTTACTTTTGACGATAGTTTATAGGAGTTCTCCACTCTACTCTTTTGTCTTGTTTTCGTTTTGTTTGACAAGTAGTGTAAAAAATAAAAATGAGAACTTAACTTTGACGAAAGTCCTTATTATAAAGTCTTATAAAGACTGACGACTTAACTTATGTTACTATTAATGATGTGTAAATTTTTTAACGTAGGTAACGTAGTAATTTATAGTCCTTTCCTGAATTTTTTAGTAGTCGAGACTGTTACATACTCATTCCCTTACCTTCAGGAATCTTCTATTTATTAAAACCTTTTTCGGTGGTATCTTTACTTAAACATAGTGATAAACGTGGTTACACCTTAAGATTACATTTAATAATCCGTACAGATATCTTAGTATATAACGAGTATAAGAGTGTTAGAATTTTATACATTTATACAAGTATATATAAATTTTGAGGAATATACGTAAGTATGAACTGAAGGGACCACCGAGTCTACCATTTCGTAGACGGATGTTACGTCCTCTGGGCCCAAGCTAGAGACCCAACCCTTCTAGGGGACCTCTTCCTTTACCACTGGGTGAGGTCATAAGAACGGACCTTTTAGGGTACCTGTCTCCTTGGACCAACCGATGTCAGGTACCCCAGCGTTTCTCAACCTGTGCTGACTCACTGAAGTGAAAGTGAAATATGAACTTTTACTAATCTCTCAGTAACTCTACATGATCTTTTATTACACCCCGGGTGAAAATTGTGTACTTATTTACGTAACTTTAGAAAATTTTGACATTATTGTAAAGGTTTATTCAGACCGAAAACTTTCTTTTGAATGAGTTATCAAATTATAAAACTTGAAAATAGTTGGAGAGACAATAGACATAGAACGACTCGATTCCGATACATAATATATAGATTTATTTATATATTCTTATATTTCTAGTTTTCGTAAACATATAATAAACCCCTTCTACGAAAATTTCTCCTTGAGATTTCTTACAGAGATTCACATACTTTCACCCTGTCTTTTAAGATTATGAGACAAAGTAAAAAGTTTTAAGTTTTATACACTTTAATTTTAATGAAAACTTATATTAACACTTGTGTGATATGGACTCATTAAAAACTCAGTTATGATTTAAATTGGAATATCGATTGTAAAATTTAAACATTGTGAGACGTGACACTAATCAATCTATTTTTATTCATAGTTGAAAGTAACAAGACACATAAAGGTCAAAGGGTAATCTCGTATGTATATAAAAAAGTATAATACTCTATAGAGAGTGAACACTGAACTGAAAACTGTTTCTATACGTCAATAAACTTGTGTTTTATATGGGTTCAAAAAACGAAGAAAAAGGAGGATAAAGTAAACGGAGGTCTGAAAAATCACACATCTTCTTACTGAAGACACGAACCTAAGTCATTAAGGAAGAGAAGACCGAAGGACTCAGTTGAAGTACCTTCATTTGGAAGTGAAGATGTCAAAACTACATAACTGGAACTTTTTCTCAGTCAAATAGTGTTTTAGAAAATTTCCTTTAGAAATTTCATAAGAAGTTTTATACTTGTATCGTGTGAAAAACCTTCCCTTTTTTAGACTTATTTTCCTTATGTATATATACCTTAAACCTTTCTACAATTACTATTAGGGCATACGTTCTGTCGTTTTCTCTGTGTCTACATATCTTGTCTGAGAACCTAAGACACCCTCTCCCTTTCACACCCTACTAAACCCTCTTACCGTAACTTTGTACATATGATAGTACATTCTTTACTTAACGGTCAGATCCAAACTATGTCCTATGTCCTACGAACCCCGACCACGTGACCCTACTGGGTCTCTCTACTATACCCCTCCCACCACCCTCCCCCTAAGTCCTAACCCTTGAGTACATGTGGACACCGTCTAAGTACTGTTACATACCTTTTTGGTTATGTCATAACATTTCATTTTATTTCATTTTAGTTTTCTTTTTTTTTTACTTGTTTCCGTTGTTTACCACACCTTTACGTTTTTTTTTTTTTTTTTTTTTTTTTNTTTTTTTTTTTTTTTTTTTTTTTTTTTTTTTTCCTCCTTTTGTTGTCTTACCCTTTCTGATCTCTAAAGAAGTTCTTTAAATCTTCATGGTTTTGAGGTCATGAAACCAGTTGAGAACGCTTCTCAACTGAGTAACCTTTTCTGAGACTACGACCCTCCCTAACCCCCGTCCTCCTCTTGCCCTACTGCTTTCTACTCTACCGACCTACCGTAGTGACTGAG